>JAPYZO010005472.1:0-12060 GCA_030522905.1 Torymus flavipes | reverse complement strand
ATAATACATTTATAAGACGTTGAAGTAGAAGAGTTTAGAAAAGTAAAAAATGTTGATTGGCTTGCTACTCCTAAGTATCCCGGAATTCAAAAAACTCATGTATGGATTAAAGAAACGTGCAATGATAAAGTACATTGTTTGACAGCAAAGACCGCTGATCGCCCCCTTACTGAAGTAAGACTAATGAACCAGAAAAATAAAGGTAGTTATAAAAAATAAAAAATCTATAAGACAAAAATAAAAAAAATACATACATGTGTATTACTTATATACGCACAAAGATAAACATCTTTATATCCCCTGTTATATAAGCGTTACGCGTGAAAAATGTATTTGTGTGTTCTCTCATTTGTGATCGCTATCCCAGGTCAATACCCCCGAATGTGACAGATATGCTTAGATAGCTATTTACGTCCTCTATCATAACAAGAAAATAAAGGAAAAAGAAATTGGGTTTTTCGAGAAAAATGCATTTTTCTAAAAAAATGCATTTTTCAGTAAAAAGTGCATAACTCAGGCATTTTTTATTATTTTTGAAAATAACATACAGACCGTGAAAGAGGGCTCAAACCTGAGTAAAATTATGTGTTATACGCTAAAAAGCTTACAAAACTCGTGAAACAGTAGCTGTTTGAAAATTACATTAAAAAAATTTATTACTAAGTAAGGATTTTCTCGGAATTTTGCGGCATTGCTGAACGCATGCAATTTTGTTGCAACAAAAAAATAAAAAAATACGGGTCAAATAATTTTTGGAGAAGAACGAAAATACTTTTATCCCAAAATAATCGGTGACATAGGCATACGCGGGCCACCTGATTTGAGATGAATTCGGACATATATTTTTTTTTTATTTTTTTTTTAATCCGTCTAATTTTTTTTTTAATCTATTTGTAATATATAAATTATACAACTCCAGGAGTTCAATCGTTTTAATATCACATTTTGATATTTTAATAAAAAAAGAAAACGCATGGGAATTTGGGTCACGACGATCCTAGCTGGTAATTTTGGCACTCCCACATGAAGGCTGTAAATAATCATTTTCCTCGAGTTAATTATTGTGGCCGGTAAATGAGGTTCCTGTTATGGCTCGTACATCGCGTGTACAGCTAGTGTATCGGAACTCTCTCCTATACAACTTGACAAGCTGCCGAGCGTAAACTAATGGCAATATTTAAATAATAGATACATGTTCGCCTCGAGAGGTACTACTCGAGTGCGTATTATTGAACATTAATTTGAATTGCCTGGCGGACAGTATGTCGTAGTATGCCTTCTGCATTATGGTTTATATTTAAATTTAAATTTATTATGTCGACTACTTTTAATTATTGTTGCATTTGCCTTACGTAGCAAATAATTTATAATTATTTGCCCAAACCCAAATATAATCAGGAGTATTTAGTTGCTACCCACATGAGTTCAAATCTCCAAGTTATAATATATAAAAGATAAATCTTTTAAAAATTATTCTTGTTATTGTCCTTCAACTGAAAATCTACTTTTCATATGTAAAAGAGAAAAATGTATACAGAACTATGTATTTTTACACACGGTCGACTGTTAAAGTTTATTCATCAATAGGTGTGCGTAATATATTATTTTGCAAGAAGTGTCAAATATATATAGTGCAAACCCGAAAACAACGCGAAGTTCGTGCGTGAACTTCGCTTTCCAACTTATTGGATCGCTGAGTCTAAAAGCGCGCGGCCGCTAAGCTCAGGTTTGAAAACGACTCGAAAAGTCTTTAACAAGAAGGAGTTGAGAGACGAACGAAAACTCATGTATACGCTGGAGCAGCTGGTGCACCAACTCTCTCTCTCTCTCTCTCTCTCTCTCTCTCTCTCTCTCTCTCTCTCTCTCTCTCTCTCTCTCTCTCTCTCTCTCTCTCTCTCTCTCTCTCTCTCTCTCTCTCTCTCTCTCTCTCTCTCTCTCTCTCTCTCTCTCTCTCTTCAATTGACATTATATTACAATATATATTATATTGCAGAATGTTTCAAAATTCTTCAACAATGTAATGTGTTGCCTGCCGCCCTGCCTACCTACTTGCCAACCTACCTGCATACCTATAGTTTAATCTAGAGTGTAATATATTAAATTTAATATAGGTTTCAATTATTTCGAAGAATCTAAATTCCTATTTCTACGTGTCTGTCTATGTTTCTGTTTTTACGACGCTGTCTCTATGTCTCTGTATCTCAGGCTCACTCTCTCTACGTCTCTCAATCTGAACCCCTGTCTCTACGTCTCTGTCTCTACGTATCTGTCTCTACGTCTCCGTCTCTACGTCTCTATCTGTACGTGTCTGTCTCTACGTCTCTGTCTCTACGTTTCTGTATATTTTGCTATGTCTTCCCGTCGCTGTCTCTACCTCCTTGTTTCTAAGTTTCTCTCTCTAATCTATCTCTAAGTATTTGTCTTTACGTCTCTGTCTCTACAGCTCTGTCTCTAATCTCTGTCTCCACATCTCTTTCTTTTATTTTCTGTCTCTACGTCTCTGTCACTATATCTCTGTTTCTACGTCTCTGCCTTTACGTCTCTATCTCTAATCTCTGTCTCTACATCTCTGTCTTTTCTTTTCTGGCTCTCCGTCTCTGTCTCTACGTTTCTGTCTCTACATTTCTGTTTCTATGTCTCTGTCTCTACGTCTCTGCCTCTGCGTCTTTGACTCTATGTCCCTGACTCTACGTCTCTTTCTCCGCTTTTTTATCCTTTGCTCTGTCTCTACGCCTCTGTCTCTATGTCACGTTCTCGGTCTCTGAACTCTGTCTTTTCTTTTCTGTTTATTCTTTTCTGTCTCTACGTCTCTGTCTCTACATCTCTGTCTTTTCTTTTTTATCTCTACATCTCTGTCTCAACGTCTCTGCCTCTGCATCTCTGGTTTTTCTTTTCTTCCTCTACATCCTGTCTCTACCTCGCTGTTTCTAAGTTTCTGTCTCTAATCTATCTTTTAATAGCTGTCTTTACGTCTCTGTCTCTACATCTCTGTCTCTCATCTCTGTCTTTACATCTCTGTCTTTACAGCTCTGTATTTTCTTTTCTGTCTCTACGTCTCTGTCTCAACGTCCCTGTCTCTACATCTCTATCTCCATGTATCTATCTCTACGCCTATGTCTCTGCATTTCTGTCTACGTTTCAGTATTCTTGGCTCTGTCTTTGCCTCTCTGTTTATACCTCCCTGTTTCTAAGTTTATGTCTCTAATCTATCTCTAATTGTAAGTATCTGTCTCAACGTCTCTGTCTCTACATCTCTGTCTTTTCTTTTCTTTCTCTACATCTCTGTCTCTACCTCCCTGTTTCTAAGTTTCTGTCTCTAATCTATCTTTGAGTATTTGTCTTTACGTCTCTGTCTCTACATCTCTTTCTTTACAGCTCTGTATTTTCTTTTTTGTCTCTACGCCTCTGTCTCAGCGTCCCTGTCTCTACATCTCTGTCTCCATGTCTCTATCTCCTACGCCTATGTCTCTGCGTTTCTATCTACGTTTCGGTATCCTTGGCTCTGTCTTTACCTCTCTGTCTCTACCTCCCTGTTTCTAAGTTTCTGTCTCTAATCTATCTCTAAGTATCTGTCTTTACGTCTCTGTCTCTACCTCCCTGTTTCTAAGTTTCTGTCTCTAATCTATCTCTAAGTATTTGTCTTTACGCCTCTGTCTCTACAGCTCTGTCTCCAATCTCGGTCTCTGCATTTCTGTCTTTCTTTTCTTTCTCTACGTCTCTGTTTTTATGTCTCTGTCTCTACGTCTGTGCCTCTACGTCTCTGTCCCTACGTCTCTGTCTCCATGTCTCCGTCTATACGCCTATGTCTCTACGTCGCTGCTCTAAAAATTGCATTTATGAACCGTACCTCCTGGGTGACGTGAAAAACTGTTGATGGATTAGAATTACACGAAAAAAAATTTATAGATATATTCTCTTTAAAATTAATAATCCGGCATTACATGATTTAAAATTACTGTAAGGAGGGACTGTGGATGGTGTGGGGGGTCTGGGCGGTACTGTGGAGGGCATTCGGGGGCGCGTGGGTGGGGGGGGGGGCGGGGAGGGGTGCCTAGTTAACTCAAAAAACGTATAAAAATAATCACAATTTTCCGTTATTTTGTGGGGGGCGCGTGGGAGGTGCGTGGAGAGCGCGTGGAGGGTGTACGGGGGCCCGTGGAGAGGCCATGGGGGGTGTGCGGGGCCCTGTGGTGGGTGCGTGGGGGGAGCGCGGGGTGTGCCTAACGGTCACTGTAAATATAAATTTAACATGCTTGTTAACATCTTAAACGATACCAAAAAATATTTGTTATCTCTATATCAGGTACTAAATGGAATAATCAAGCATTATATTGAATAATCAGGCATTAAGTTGGATAATCAGGCATTAAATTTGATATTATTATGATGTGGTAGCTGCGGGGGATGCTGTGGAGGGCGGGGTTGGGGGGGGGGACTGGGTCGTTCTTGAATATTAAAACATCTATATAATATAGGGAGATATTATATTTTATTATATGTAAGTTATTATTACATTCTTTTATAAAATATCGTTAAATTGAATTCTAAAATATTGGTGTGTAATTGTTACTGCGCGATTTGGCCTTCGCCTTGGCGAAATAAAATGCTATCAATCAATCAACCAATCTCTCCCGAACGCTCTTTTCTTACTCATATAGACCATTCACTTTTATAGGGAAATGTAAAACATCACAACTTTTCTTTCGAATTAAGAAAATCTATTTGTGCGATAGTATCGTTATCGTGATATAATTTTTGGTAGCTCTGTTAAAAAATCTAGATATATTATTATTATATCCCTCTTTACAAGTACATATCGTCGCCTCCGAAT
The DNA here is from genome assembly GCA_030522905.1 of Torymus flavipes. Classification (NCBI taxonomy): domain Eukaryota; kingdom Metazoa; phylum Arthropoda; class Insecta; order Hymenoptera; family Torymidae; genus Torymus; species Torymus flavipes. Next base: position 7,229 of record JAPYZO010005472.1, on the reverse strand, counting down.
AGAAAGGCGTTATCTGGGAATCCGGCCGAAGAAGGCGCTATTTCGGAATCCGGCTGAACAAGGCGTTTTCTCGGAGTCCGCCCGAAGAAGGCGCCTTCTGGATTCGGAGGCGACGATATAAGAGATCCATAATTAAAAGAGATCTTACTAAAAACTGAGAATTGGTCTAAGGAATTTTCAGATGCTCGGGAAAGTTTAGACTGAAACTTAAGGAGGAAAAGTTTTTATCTTGTCAATATCATTCAATATCTTGCTATTTCAGCATATTTCCAAGAGAACTTTCTCTATTTCACTTGACTAACCTATTCATTAATAAATTAATTTTAACAACTTCAGGCGCTTCCTGACCAATTATGATCTTAATATTCCATTTGTAGAAAAGATATCATTTCTTTATTAATAGAAAATACGGCTTATTTTAATACAAAATTAAATGTGTATTAGTTATTATAAAACTATTAAAAATACTTGTTATGCTTATGAAACTATTTAAGTATAAAAATAGTTATATTTTAAATTTTTATTGAAAATTAAAATATACAATTTTTTTTCGATATTTCATAGACAATGTGATGCTTGATATTCAGTTCACAAGTCTAAATTACATTTTCAATGGTTTTGAATGCATAAAAATTCAATTTGTATAATTTTATTTTACAGAATACCAGTAAATCCATAAAAAGTACTCTGGAGAGCTGCAGCACCATTGATCATGCGAGTTCTTTATCAAAAAAAACGGTTGGCGATAAAAAATTGTCTGCAGAAAAAAAGAAATTATTAAAGGATAAAAAAAGAACGCTAAAACGTTTGTGAACTTTTAAATATCTAGATGTAATATTTTTAATAAAGATGAATACAAATTTTGAGTGACTCTTCACTAATTAAAAACTGAATAAGAAAATTCATTAATACTATTTAACGTGAATATACCATGAAAACGTTTTATTATGTACTAGGCATCATTAGGCACGCTTCGCACGCCCCATTTGGTTCTTATCATTCTTAATGGATAATATGGCAATAGTTATATTACAATATAATTTATGATATACATTTTATATTTAAGAAATTAGATATTATATAATATCACGAAACAAATAAATGACTAAATAAACGAACAATCATAACATCGTCCAAGTGTACAACATAAATATGTTTAAGGTAAAAGTTTAAAATGAATTGCTATAAAAAGTATGGATAACAAAGTCGGGTTCGAGGATAATAAGTAAGGATTTTAAGTACAGGTTGCAAAAGGTGAGAGTTAACCGATGGATAGTGGAGTGGGCACTAGCACGATGTGGATTAGTATCATATAACTGTATATCTTTAATTAAATATTGTGACGTTGTATTTGCTTATTTTATCCAATTGAGTCCCGATAACAAACGGGTATTACTCAAGCAAATATCCGGTCACTAAAACCTCGTAATTTCTGTCTTACCCCGGGAGAAATTACCACCTAGAGACTAGCATCTCGACAGAAGGGTTACAAGAAACGTAGCAACAACCACAACTTTGGCTTAATATTCAACCGGACAGTGATAACTGAGACCCTCGGCGATTCGATAATTCACGCTTCGTACACCTGCAAATAATACTCGATAGGACAACAAAAACAGAACAACACTCGCCAATAATAACGCCAATAGATATTAATCAACAATTTATTAAATTCCGTAAATTAGTATTCGCCAGTAATCCCAGTCAAAATGGCGGCCGCCGCCATTTTATGTGAGCGCGTCCTTTGCTGGAAGCCGGTTGACTTCACGTCCTTCTGCTCCTACCGCACCTGAAACACGCGAAAGTTAACTCGACTCCACAATTAACGAATAACTCCAGCCGAGAACTACAGGAACGATGGTCGGAGTTCACTAATGCCGTGCAGTTGACACACTTAAAAAACGAATAACAGGCCGTAGCTCGACCCTCACAATACCCACCGATCGACACGAAACACTGTGACTGACACCCAAACGTATGCGACCGACTACTCACCACTGTTTCTTCTAATATCGACTTACTGCCTATCAGTCTATCAGCACTACTACTATATCTTAATTAATGGAAGGCGACTATTCTCGGCGGCTGCTGAATATCAAGAGAGCGAGTCCTTCTTCTCCAAGGAGCTCGCTGTTACCGAGGATGCCGTTATGGTGGCTCCGTTGAGCAGCTGCTCCTGCCGCGGTGGCGTCTGCTATAGTATGAGTGTGTGTGTGTATGTAACCCTGTCACAATATAATTGTACTTCATAATTTGATTGCTTTTACTCAATCAATTTTTTCAAAAAATACATAATATATAACAAAAGAACAAAAGTACCTGATTAAGTAAATTAAATTTAACAAATCAAACACAAATTAAAAATCGCTGTTAACTGAATTAACAGAATGTTTTTTCAAAGAGTATCTTTAATATTTTTAACATTTCTTTATCGAATATTTGAATTAAAAATTAGTTTAAATTCGAAAAAATTATAAAATTGTTTAAAAAAAATAGTTAATTATTCTAAAAAGTACTTACTTTTTCAAATCCGCATTTTTATGTCTAAATAACTCGTAGGTAGTTTTAGAATACATAATTTAGAAGTAAATCAAATATACTTCAAGAATATTGGTCTTCATTTTCCATATCTTTCGAACAAATAAAAAAAAATTATGTAAAACATAAAGATTTTTTTAATCATCTTCAACGTTTAGCATTCGTTGATTTCCTCGAACAACCTTTTCCTCTTCCCATATTCGTTTGACTGTCGGTCTGAACATGGTGAAAAATATCAATTTACAATTATAAATATTCAATCGTAACGATAATAATTTGAATAACACAATAAATAGATATTAATAATATCAGTAAAGTTTCAACAAAATGAAAAATATGTTAACTTTCAACAATTGAAAAGAATATTCCTAATTATATTTTATGTACTTTATTAAACAAATAATTATAGATCATTCAATATCTGAAAATAATAATGCAACAATTTAAACTATATATTAATTTATTTTATTATAGTTACGTATAATTTATACAGTTATTATAACTCTTATAATTCCTATAGTTCTTATAGTTCTCCAGTTTTTATAGTTCTTGTAGTTCTCAGGTCCTTATATTTCTTATATTTCTTTGGTTATTATGGTTATTATAGTTCATTGGTTCTAATAGATCTTATAATTCTAATAATCTTAAGTTCTATTTAAGGGGATGTGAGTACCGACGTTATTTATCAAACGAGTATACCTCACGAAAATACCAATAGAATCATCAAGAAAAAATTCTGAATATAGTGTTTACGTGTACGGAACGCTTGACAACCGTCTTTTTCCAAATGTTTGAATGTGGATTTTAAAAAATATTGAAATTAGGGTTGCACATGACCTTAATCTTATTCTACAACATTTTTCTTTGTTTTACAATCAATTTCTTTGTTCTACAATCAATTTCTTTTGTGATGAAGTTACAGACTATAGGCGATACCCAACCCCCTTCCAGCTGTAATTGTATATTGTGTACCAAAGTGGGCCTTTTTAGACCGAGTGTGGAGTTTGCAGTACGAGTCGTAGGCGAGCAAGTACGAGTCGACGGCCAGTGCATTTTGCGAGCTGTAGACGAGTACTGCAACCACACAAGGTCAAAAAGACTACTTCGCCCTTGGTGCAAACGATATTTTTTGTGACACAAGTTTAGATTTACATGTTTATGTACCTGTAATGTACTACATAAACAGATTTCCGTTACAGCAACCAAAGACTCATTGAAATTTTCATCTTTGTCTTGCCTAATTTCAACTTATTAAAAAGTTTTTGTAAACTTTGTATTTTCGTAATGAGGATTAGACAATAAAATAATAGAATAATAAAAAATGAAACTAAAATTTTTTATCATAGAAAACGTATGATACGCAAAAAGATATTGAATAGGAAAGGAAAGACACTCAGATAAGTAAGTTAAAGGCATTTTCTCAAAAACTATTGAAAACAAGTATAAGAAAATCTTTTACGCCCGCTACAAAAATTTTACGTCCGCTACAGAAATTTATGCTCGCTACGAAAATTTTACGCCCGCTACGAAAATTTTGGTCCCGCTGGTTTAAAAGCGGGAACTTTAGAAGCTGTTTAGGTTTAAAAAACGCAAAAATCGTGCCTGTGATACAAACAAATTTTTAAGTTTTTCTTATTTTTTGACTAAAAAAATAATTCATCATTAATAAAAAATTCGCTCTTGATTGACGGTCTTGTGATCCGTCACACACTTTCACTCAGATCTTCCTACCAAATAACACTACGAAGGCTGATTGTCTGCCATGATCGAATTCCTTGGATTAACTATTTTCAGACGACGGATCGAGACGCAAGGTGGAAGGAGCTGACTAGGCAGAGCCGGAAACACCACGACCCTCATCGCGGGGTTACACGTGCCTTACACAGGCATCCCTTTTATTAATAAACGTTACCAAACACTATTATTTTTGTCATTACTAGCGAGTATTGTTTCGACCGTGTGTTGCCCCTACAAGATTTATTTTCAGGCGATTTGTTATCATCGAGGGTCTTAGTGAGTATCACTGTTGCGTCGCTGGTCGTCGAATTTGAAAGGATCATCAGTGGTTGTTGCTATTTCCGAAACCACGTCGTTAAGGATTAAGTCTCCAGCCAGGTGAAGGTTTCTCAGAGTAGGGAAAAATCACAGGGTAAAAGTGGTAGTTGTGGTTGTTTGCGGGTTCTTTAGCAAAGTAACCCCATGAGAGCGAGTAAACCAACAACGACGTCACACTTTGTTCTAAAATCAATTTATGTATTATTATTTATTACTTGTGTAAAAACGCACATACGTAGTGTAAGTGAAATTTCAATATTTCGAATAAGTTATTATATAAATATTTTTTTCTGATAAATTTATTATTATCATTATCTTAGAAATTTCAGATGTGTAAAGTTGAGATTATTATTTACAAATGTAATATATTATAATCACAAAGTGATAAGTAAGGTAAAGTAGGTAGTAGTGGGACAGTTTTGATCATACTTTTTTATAATCTTTTCTATTGCCAAAACTAAGCATAGTAAATGAAAACTAATTACCTCAGTAGATAGCTCGTGTCTCAAGGTTTACTTTAAGAAAAAAATATACTTTCTTCCGTTGCTGGTGTATTAAAATAATCGTATTAAAAGAAAATAACTATCGACTGGTGTAGTGGGACACGATAACTTATTTGAGACCGGTAGTGGGACGCCCTTTCGACGCAGTAGTGGGACAATACTTTTTAAATGTATCCCACTACTACGATATGGAAATTGAGAAGTACGTAAAGTGGGACAAAGTTTTCGCTATGCGCACATTTGAAACATAACCTCAAAAAGTTTGTATCTTTTTATACATTAATTTACGAAGTAAATCAATACAATAACGAAGTGACTACAAGTTAACATCATAAAGAATACTAATGAAATAATGCTTCTATCGCCTTAACCAGTTGAACGCGCGTTTGCCAGAAATTAAAAGTCTTACTCTTTGCGAAACATTGAGCGTAAGAAAGTTGTTTTCGGATAGCAGAGAGAGGGGCGAGGTTCGGGAATAGGGGAGGCGGACTTAGGCTCTAGGTGAATGACTTGTAATTCACTGCACTAAGTTTTATTGTTGCACTATATTTTTTAACTGTTAGAATAATTACATATAAAATTTAATAATAAAAAAAGAAATAACTGATAATTATGACTGTGTGAGAGTACGCGGTTTTGAGTTAACGCGTTAGAAGCCAGCTACACGTGGCGAATTAGGAAGGCCGGACGTGCGCCAGTCGCTCCGTACTAAGGCCGCGTGGAGAGCGGAAAGAGGCCGAGAGCCGCGAGACAATCAGTTTTGTTTCGGTGCGCGCGTGTTGGGGGGAGAGACGCCGCGATAAGGAGTCAAGATACTAGCCGCGCCCCCCACGAAGCTAGGTCTTGCGACGGTCACAACCGCGGATTCGCAAGGCGCGAATTTACAAACTGAACGGCCGCGACACCATTTATTGTAGTTTTTTACAGTTGTCCCACTACTGGTCCCAAAATGGGTTTTGTCCCAGTACCCTCCTTTACCTTATTTCACAATTTAAAATTTATTATAAAACAAAATGTTACTTTTAATTAGTTTTTGTTTTAAGAATGTAAGGTTTTATAAACGGGTTCTATGGATAGGGAAGGGAGGTTTGTATATCATCACCAATGTGCAATGGTGGGCAAGTATATTTGATGAAGATCTCGATGATCTCTGTAAAAATATAAAAAAAAAATAATCATCAAAAATAAAAGACTACTTCAAAATTAATTATCAAAAATAAAGACTTAGAATAATGAAAATTGTGTATTAAAATAAAAAGAAAAATAATGTTTAATGTGTATAACTCCAATAAAAAAAAAAATAATTTATTATAATAAATTTGAAAATAAGTAATTATATAAATTTAAAATTGTGATTATGAGAGGAAATGGGATGTGGTGGTGGTAAAACTCCCAGGTTAAAATAATAGAAAGATATATAAACAGAAAAAATACTTATTTATTTAATACCTTATCTTAGGTATATTTATCAAATTTTACAGAAATCAATTATAAATCACAAACAACAAAAAATACGAATAAAAATAATATGCGTTGAGATTATGTATGGCTCGATATAAATACAAAGAAGGAAAAAAAATAAAATTTGAATTGAATAAAATAATCTGCTGGCTGTGGCTCAGAAAAATGAGGAAATAAAATTGTGACGAGGAGCACGCTTAACAGCGGTGCCCTCGTCGTCCCGGATTCCTCGCGCCCGCGTCGGTCAAAGCCCGTGTATGTGCGATGTGTTCTCGCGCATTAACACGGGCTTTTGGTTTGTTTTGAGGATTCGGCAACGCAGCGAAAAGGAGAGCGTGGCCGTAGAGGTGCGAAGTACGCACACATAGGGACACGCACACAAGCAGACCGGCGGAGAGAGGGGCGAGCCGCCGAAAAGCGCCAGTACCGCGGCGAGAAAAGTGTCGCGGGCTCATCAGTCTGTGAGAGAGTCACGACTAATTAGTCAGCGCGAGCGCCAGCATTAGTAGCCCTAGCCCGCCAAGCCACGCAGCCATCGTCCGGCAGAGAGAGAGAGAGAGAGCGCAAGAGAGCAGCGAGGATCAAGCCACAGCCATCTCGACCGAGAGGACGAGCCATCGGCCACGCCGAGCAGCAACGGCCAGCGGACGCAGCCACAGCGGTGCCGGAGTG
>JAPYZO010005471.1:0-10459 GCA_030522905.1 Torymus flavipes | reverse complement strand
AGAGAGAGAGTAGAAATGATACACATATAATTTCCTACGCGTTGCGCTCCGGACGTTTTAATTTATATTTTCCGGGGGGCTGCGCAGAGAGAGACAGACAGACAGGCGGGAGAGCGAACCGTCGGCGGTGTCGGTAGCGGTGCAAAGGGAAAACGGCCGCACAAATCATTTCATAAAAATTCCTAAGCTCTCTTTCTCCCGCTCTTTTTCGCTCGCTCGCTCGAGTCTAGACGCGAGTAATTGAAGAAACAAAGAGGCTGCAATTACGCCGGCAATTAACGGCGGCTTCCTTCTTTGCTCTCTCTCTCTCTCTCTCTTTCTCTCTCTCGCGGGACGCGGAAAAGAGAAGCCTGCGCGTACGCACTCGCGCGCGAACATGGCGACTCTGTATACATATATACATGTATACTGCGGGTCTTTTTGATTGTATATTATCGAGCGCAGACGGTGACGACGTGGTGTGTATATATCGAAGGGTCGCTATAATGACGTGGTCGCGTGAAAGGTGTAGGTATGACGTTCAAGTTCGGATTCGAGTTTAAGATATTCGAGTTATTCTTATTGCGCTTTAATGATCGCCGGCGTGTGTAGTTAAGACTTTTTTGCGAGCAACGATACAGCAGCTAGGTTTCCTGGAATGAAAAATCACTCTTTTAGGCCGATTACTTTGCGGCTCGCGCGCGTGAGAGGCACGATTCTCACGTTAATTAGAGGGGAAAATTCGTCGGAACGATTATTTTATTCGGTAAAAAACAAAGTGGAGTGTGTGTGTGTGTGTGTAATATGCGCGTACGAACGTAAAGTATTCCGCGGAAATATGCGTTGTATTATACGTACGTGTAAGTTACCCTCCTTTTTTTTCGCCTAAAATCCCGCGATATATATTTAACTTTTTTCTCCGTACCGCATTATCTCATTCCGCACAGCTCATTGAGTCCCCCGCCGAATAAAATTCAGGCCTCAGGCACGCCATTATATATATATATATATATATTCCCGTATACAAAGCGCGATTGTCGTCGCAGCCCAATTTCCACCCCCGTGTGCTTTCCTCGATTCATTCGTCAACCGCCCTTAATCCTCGCGCAGTCGTCGCGGAAACTTTCTTCTTCTCCTCGAGGGCTTCGTGTCGTCGCCGCGCTCTCTCGCGTCTTTGAGGGCTTTTCATCGCGCGAATATCGAAGAATTTGTCGCTTCGCTGCTCGGCTGGAGGACATCAAAGCGCCCTTGCCTTCTCATCCTCCTCCTACCTCCTACCTCCTTCTTCTTCTTCTTCTTTCCGCTACGCGACCCCTTGCCCTTGTATAATAATCATTTATTATCTCTCCATGAGAGAAAGAGAGAGAGAATAATGAGTGTACAGCGGGCTTTATGAAGCCGCGAAATCGGAGGCTTTGTTTAAAAATTAGCTACCGCTACCAGAGGTTGTTCTTATCGAGGCGCGCAGTAGCTCCGCGTAATGGTCTTCTGAAGATGAACGGTTGTGTAAGCACGCATTCATCTTATCCGAGCCGAGCGACGAGGGGCTGCTGCTGCAGCCCAAGCGGCAGCTTCTTCTTCTTCGTCTTCCCGCGCGTCTCTCGGTTAGAGGCGTTGTTTCTTTTTTACGTGAATTATACGCAAGCCCGTGTGTATATATTTCAGTTTTATTTAAGGCTCGCGTGTATGTGAAAGTGTCTGAGAGTTGATAATTATTCTTAATAAGTTCGCTGTGTGTTTATTAAGTGCACATTGTGAAAGCGTAAATTAAGTAGGATACCGTGGATGAAAAATTTCTTGCATTAAAATGTGACTGAACGGTAATTTATATTTCACTCGGCAGCGCGCGGTTAACAAATGCTGTCTGTTATGCGTTTAGCAAGTGGCTAAAATGTATCATTAATTATTATATAAGACTATTTATAAGAGTATATAGTATAAGAAAAGCGTTTGATTTTTTAATTAAAAACATAGCAGGCTTCTTTATAAAATTGAATGCTAATGAGAGTTATAAACGAAATTACAAATATTTCGAAACTAATATCATATCATTTCGCATATTATATTTATATATACCACGGTTAGTATACGTATATATATACATAGCTAATTACTTAATCTTTCAAAACAAAGTATAGAAAAAGAGTGAATCGGAGAACCCGCGAGATACTAAGTGCTAAACGGGCCGTTCTATATGTACACACGCCATAAAAATGACTTGGAAAAAAATCTCGCGAGAACAGCCAGCTCCACTAGCCAAGCATCCCAACACAACTTAAAAAACGAAGCCGCCGCGGAAACACACGAGACTCCCTAATAACATTCCCAACTCTCTCTCTCGCAAACTCAATTTCGCGTGCGAGTGGCGCGCGCGCGCGTACGAACTGCCTCCTCGCAACTCGGGCGTTAAAAGCGCGAGCCGTGCCGCTCACTTCAGCGAAAGCGCAAAATAGGAAAAAAGTCTCCCGCCTCCTCCGCTCAATCACCCTCACGCGCCATCTGTTTTTCATTCTCGCGTATTATAAGCGTACTCGCTTGCTGCTGTGAGGAATTCTCTTCGCGCGCTAAGGATCCACATATCTGTGACAGGCAAAGATCCAGCGCGCTGCCTGCCGTCGGGAATGCCTCCCTCATTAATAAAAGCTCGCTCGCACGCGCCACAGCGAGAATTCTGCGCACGCGCGTCGATATATAATGTCCTCTCTGCTCTTGCGCGTTGTTTGCTCTTGATTCTGTGTACTGTGGTGTATATATATAATGTACGAGATTTGTCGCGCACGCGAGCGCCGCGCGCCGCATTAATACCCGAGGCGGATTTTTGAGGCGCGATCTTGAGCCTCGTATGTGTGTGCTATACGAGAATTCGGGGATCGCGATTGAGAGGCGCTAGAATCTTTAAAATGCGAGCCGCGCTAATTCGGAATAATTAAGCGGCGATGCGGTAAAAATTCTTCGGGGGCCTCTCGAGCAGCACGCCGGGGTAGTAGAGAAGTAGAAGAGAGAGAGAGACACGTCGGGAATTCGCGCTGGGAAACATATATACACGTAATCAGATGCTTTTCGTGGTTTTGGCCGGGGAGAAATGTGCGTGATGTGTGATGCCATTGACGAGAAGAGAGAGGAGCAAGCGAGTGAGCTCATTCATGTTTTCCTCGAGATAAGAATTTTGTGCATGTGACGGGTTATAACAAGGTGGGATTATCTGGAGAATGCCCGAGATCGTTCATCGGTTATATAGCGCGTCATTAATAATGTTCACGCGCCCCATGGCGCTTGAGAGTTGAGTGATTTCGTTTTGAAAGCGTCGAAAGGTGAGGCAAAAATTCGTGCAGCGGATTTGTCAAAGCTTTATATGTTAATGTCACTGCTGACGTATGGCTAACTCAATTTTATTAACATTATGACAAATCGCTTAACAATTTTGCAAAAATCCGCGAGATTTGACAAAATTCTTACTAAATTGAATTCTGAATATTTCTTCAAACGATCTATTTTCATCCCACGAAGACACGTTTAATAAAGACCTCGAAAAAAAAACTCTACCCGATATCTTAAAATACAATTCCGCCACTCATGCTATATGCCATCGGCGAAAAAATGCCCGTCATCTCGGGAATCCATCGCGCGCCGCTTATATATTCGCACGCTTGATATCGCTCTAAAACCGCTCTGGGGAATCCATTGTTTACACTCAACCGCGCTTGCTCTCACTCTCTCAAAAATAATCCCCACAACTCTTCCACGATCGAAATAGATCAAAGCCACACGCGCGCGCGCTTGGCTTTAAGTGTACGTATATATCCCCCGCGGAATCCGAATTTCCCTCTTTTCCGTGTGTGACAAACATTCTCCGGAATCCAAGAGAAAGCGGAAACCCGCGAAGAAGTTCATTTATAACTAGACTAGAGAGGCGTTAAAAGCCTTAGAGGATAGGGTTCTCCCGACCCTCTACATTAGCCCACTTAATGCCTATCGAATTATCCGCGTCTCTAGGATTAGTCCGAAGGAGCCGGGACTTCTTGCGAGCGTCTTGCGCGCGGCCCTCACACGACGGCGCGGGGCTTAATAATGAGGCTTGGCACGTGTGCACGGCAGGGTGGGTCTAGCGAGTTTCTGTTGAGCTCGCGCGAATTATGTGAAGATACAGTGCGACGGAAGTGTGTGTGTGTGTGTGTGTGTGGTGAAAGGAGGCGTGAGCTATGCGGTTTCAGTCGGCGCGGTTTTAGGTGTGGGATAGAGGAGGTTGGGACAAGTAAGTGCGTGTGGTTCTTATATATATATTTTTTCTTACCTTCAATAAGAAAGTTCTGCGTAGAAAATACAGCCAAACACTATATTATATTACTCTTAGTATACATAGAAACAAAGTCTTTAGCTACGAGTAAAAAATTTATCGACATAGAAAGCATCAAATGATTGACCCAACAGTGCTTTTTACATCCGGAGGAATGCAGCTAATCCCGTACAAACTGACTCGCCCCGGCAAGAAGATAGCGAGTTAATTTAAAAATTAGTACACGCTGCGCCGCCGTTATCCACCTCATAACAACCGATTCGTATTCAAGCAGCTCCACGACCATTCTGTACTCCCCCTATCAAAAAACTACCCGCACACGCACAACGGCTATTCCATATATCCCGCGAGCGAAAGCTCTCACGTGATATAGGACAAACGCGCAGGCAGCAGCAGCAGCATCGGCGTTAGAAAAATCCCGCTCGCGCGCAGCTAGGCAATAAATACCCCGGTAGCAGTCGGCAGACATTCGAGAAATTTCCAATTACCCGCCTTTTTCCGCCTAAATGCTTTATAAACCCGCGCTCCTAGCGTGCCATATGAAATCAATTTGCTTTTTTTTCGGCCATATACCTCTCAACTCTATACGTACGTGTGCGTACGCGTGTTCTCATCGCGCGAGCGACGCGTTTAAACTCAATTTCTCAACTCTCTGCCGCGCGTGCACATACGCTGCACTGCACATACAAAAAAAACGCACGCACCTGACGCGAGCGTGTCTCTCTCCCTCGCGTGCGGAAAATACGCGACGGGCTTTATAAATCGCGCGATCTAGCCTCATGCTGTCGTCTATATCGCGCCGAGAGCTTTTGCGGAGAGAGAGAGGCTGGCGCGAGTGAGCGCGCGCGTCGGACATTCCAACCGCTTGTGGGGGTTTTGCAACGCGCCGAAATCCGGCAAGAAACGGGATTGGCTTCCAGGCTATATGCTGCTACTTGACGCTTTCGAGTCGCGTTTTGTCTGTCTGTATGTGTTTGCGTGTGTGATGTGTATAGGTGAGCCGCCGATGCGGGCAAAAAGTTGCGCGTGTGCTCGCAGAATTTGTTTTGATAATTTTTCAAGGCTGCATGATGGGGGAGGAGACGAAAGTATGCATCAGTTTTTGGGCATATGAGAATGCGATGAAAAAATGTGTTCGTGGCGCGCGGCGCGTTTGATCGTGTTTTAAAACGTTCATGAATTTTCATTGCGACTGTTGTTTTGCGTTTTGCTGCACGCGTGTTTTTTAAACAGGAGTAAGTGACGTACGGTACGCGTTCGACCGAGAATTATACCCTTTTTTATATTAATAATTACTGTACATGTCAATATTAATCGATGTTGTATATCTTATCAGACTACTCAGACGCGATTTACTTAATTAAGACGAACGATACACACGCTCGAAGCAAAAAATAAATTATCCTGCAGAAAAAAACAAGAAACTTTTCTCGCAATCCTTTACGCTCGACAACCGCAGCAGCAGCACCGTATTCCCCAACCGATTAGCCATAAAATTTTCCCAAACAAGCCCCGACCCGTCCGCACCTCAGCGGCGATCAATTACATCAACCGAAATAACCCAAAAACAAAGCGACGACCTCTCTTCTCTCCCATCCCCCATTCCCCACGAAAAAAAAACTCCGCCGACCGAAAGAAAAATGCGCCCGCGCGAAATTCGCTCCCAGAAGTCGTCGTCTTTGGCGCGCGTCCGGAAGTCCCATTCGCACGGTCCCGAACATCGAAGCTCTCTCGAGTTGCTGCTGCTGCCGCCGACAACGACGAGATACGGCACACAGGGCGCCGTATTGGTGCTGCCCGCGAGAGAGAGAGCGCGTGGGACTCGGAATGCCCGGCATTCGGAGGGGACCGCTGAAGGTGGAGGGGAGGGGGCGGCCGGACCCAATTCCCATGCGAGAGAGAGCGCGGTATCTCTCGAACTCTCGGACGATAGGATATGGGTTGAGAGCGAGTCGGAGAAAGAGAGGTTGGAGATTGTATTTATTAGGCGAGATCGTAGGTGGAAGCTGTGGAGAGGGAGAAGTGGATGGGCTTGAATAGATTAGCGACTTTATTAGCCGGGTTATCGTGTTGCGAGGATGAATTTTTTGCCGGAGAGTGATAGGCCGCTGTGGGAAGCGGGAACGGGTTGTGGGAAGACTTTATCATAAGCGAACATGTGTTCGAGGTGATCGAAGAGCAGTGATGTGGAATTTTTTCTAGAATATTATTGTCCTGGCGTTTTGGTTAATTATGTTGCGCTTATCAAAGAAACGATATATTAGTAGAAGAAAAGGAAGCTAGACTATCTATGTTATTTACGACAGGATAAGATAAGTTAAAATTATTTAAATTTTCATTTTAAATATTGTAATCTGAAAACGCATGCACCGATCAAATTAAAATCATCCGTTCTCAAACACCCAAGACTGTACACGTATACCCTCTGTTTAAATATTCAGAGTGCACAAGCACTTAATCACAACTCATTACCAAAACAAAGCCCTAATTAAACAGTAGGCGTGAACTTTCACAATGCAACGCGCGAGACCAATAGCACATAGCCGCCTAATTTGTGTGGAGAAAGGAGGGCGTGGCGGCCCCCGACACACACACTCTGCATTATTACATATTCAATCGCGCTTACAACTCGCTGACAGAATACCTGAATAGATAAATATACGGACTTTATTATCCGGCGTGCTTATCTCAGAAAAAGCTTCCGTAAAACACACACACACGCCGGAAATTCGATCGCTTCGCTGTGTTATACTCTTTTCTTTCTCTCTCTATGTCTTCAATTCGCGCGAGCGATGTATTTATTGGACGAACACGTGTTCGCACGCGCGGCAGGAGAGCGAGTTCTCATGTCGCGCGTTCCGCACGCAATCGTTACTGGGAGATCTGTAGTAACGCATTGTTGATGATCGAGGTATGCGTGTATATGTGCATGTGGCGAGAAAAAATTTAGTAGATTCAAGCGAGATTGTTTGAGTTTATTTTCTTATCTAATGGCGGCCAATTAGCGCTCGTTCGAGTGCGCGCGCGCGCTTTCAACAATCCGTAGTTTTTACATTAATTAAGGGTTATCGGGGTAGGCATTTTCTTTTTTAATGGTATTAGAGTGAGTGGAGTGATTACAAAATGGATTGTTTTAATATACGCTGCGCTGCTACCGTTTCGAATGAGGAATAATATAATGTTAGTGCCAAGTTTGTTGTTATAATTGCATTTGCATTGTAAAGTGCTTGCAGAAGACAAGGTTTTGAGTGCATGTAACGATTATTCGTGTATGCTCTGAATAACATGATAACTCAAAACGTAAGCATTCTGATAAAACTATAATACTTTGTTATTAAGTGATTATATTCTCTCCACTTTGTCAATGTCCATTTTAGGTGTCGCGCGACATATGTAAACACGACAAACCGAAACGCATTCATTAAGGCACACTTTTTATAGACTGCCAATTAATATGAAAATTAATTGCAGCAATTTTCATAATTCAGTCGATTCTTAATTAACAAGAGAAACTTCGCACACTACAGTTGCACATGTCACACGCGCGTGTTTCAGTCCGAAACGAGAAACCGTCTCTCTCACCGGATCAAAGCACCGCGATCAGCCCAAAGAAAGAAAAAGGCCACGACACTCCGAAAATGCATTATTCATAAACGAAAATTTCGCGCTACTGCAGCGCGCGCGGCGTCAAAAGCGCCGCGCGTTACTTTTTACCGTCGCGCCTCAAGGTGTTCGCTACAAAATTAGAACACGTGTCTTTCTCGCACTCTCCCACTGAATTAATATCGACGTATTTTTCGCGCACGCATGTTACACCGACAAAAGACGTTTCCGGGGAGAATCCGCGCGCGTCGGAAGTGTCGCTCTACAGGCGTCACATTAAGTATGCGCGTGTTACTAACGCCGACGCGGCATCTGAATTTGAAATTGCGCGCACGCGAGCGCGCGAATTCGGACAAGCGAGAAGTGTGTCGTTATATGGCTTTTGTTTTAGCAGCCAGCTATAAGGAACATCTGCTCGGCGGAGGAATTATTGAGTCGGAGCGCGGGGCGTCACCCGTTGCTGCAGTAGGCGAGCCGCGACGACACAATGCGTTAAGCGTCGGCTGTGAGATTCTTTCGCGAGAGACGTTAAAAGCTCGAGAAAGAGACACGCGATTCGTTGATTAATTTCGGTGGAGGGAGATAGAGAGCTGGGTGAAAGAGGCGCGGAAATATATATCGCGGCGGTGAAAAGAGCGGCGAAAGGAGAATGCGTGAAAGGCTTAATTAATCGTGTAGACGGTTTTCTTTTTCAAGTAAAATTTTGACGGGAGTTTTCTGAAGGGACTTGCTATGTAAAGGTTCTGGGAAAATTCTTTAGTCTGCTCGCGCGCCTGTTAAAGATTTTTTCAACATATATCCACGGTCTTTTATAAAATTACTGCGATTCTTTAAATATTACATGAGCCGTTTCATACTACACGCATTTTTCCACTTTTCAAATAACCGCACTGCGCGCGTGTATAACGTATAACTTATACTTCACTTTAACAGTTAATAAACGCGCTATATTGCACCCGACGATTGATTTATATCCCCATAAATATTTACAGCTCATTCGTTATATCTCTCCGTGTCTTACCCTGCAATAATTTAACTCCCCAACAAGAACCAGCCCGCATTATACAATCCAAAACCGTACAGCCTCCATCTCCTCCCCGGCGCCTATTTAATTCACCGCAAACGACGAAAGTACAGCCATTATTCTCCTTCGATTGGCTCCGCGCGTCTCAATTTCGGGGGCGAGTAAAAAAAGCGCAGCGACGATAATAAATCGGGCGTGTAGTGCTTGAATTACGATGTTTACCGATTCAATTAGAAAGCAAAGCTCGAGAGCTGAGCGAAGAGACACTTAGGACCGGAGGCATATACACCCATTTGTTTCAACATCAATTCATCGGAACACTCGGGTGTCATAACAAAACTATAATTAACCGGCACGCGCGCATGTGTGTCTCTGTGTGTGCATGAGGCGGTTGGCGCACGGCCGAAATGCCGACGCGCGTATATAGAAGTTAGAGGAGGGTATATACTGCCTATATAGTGGTTTGTGTGCGAGGGTTTGCGGCTGTATAGAAGAATCGATGCGTGGGTCTGAGTGGTTAAAAAGTTCAGTTGGAAAGTTTCACTTTATGATTCGAGAGTTTTAATGTTTAAAACTTTCAATGTGTTCGTATAGTTGTAATGGTAGTTTGGAAAAAATATAACCGTAATACTAAAAATTTATAGATTACACGTCGTGTACTAGTTTGTTAACATGAGCGATTATTAAAATCGAAGCAATTTTGTTTTTAATTTTACAACACAGAGATCATCATTAAAATACACCTAAAACCAAACCCATCAACATATATCCTTCCAACAACTAAACCCTCACATCCGCCATCCCAATAACCCATCCTAAAAATCGCACCAAAGGAAATATATCCAACGCTTACGTGCACGGGTGCGCACAGAAGCCAACAACCGCTCTTTCTCGCTATCTATTGTCAAGATTAAAAGCCCCCGCAGCGCGCTCCCATCCTCTTCTCTCACTCTCTCACACACAAACGCACACACACACATCCCCTATTGTGTGTAGAATTGCGAGCTCGACCTTTCTCCTTCTCTCTCTATCCTACTATACGACCGCCGCGCGCCGGTGGCGTAGGTGCACTTAATAGATCGGCGCGCCGACACGAGGGGAGGGGAGAGCCGTAGTTTATTGGCCGGGACGAGGGAGCCGCCGCGAAAATCGTCCTATCGTAGCGCGCGCACGCCTATACACCCACGCGCGTAAGTGTACGTGTGAGAGAGAGCGGTGATAATCGAACGAATGCCGAGTGAGAGAGAGCGGTGATAATCGAACGAATGCCGATACGCGCGTACAGTGGATGTGTGCGGAGAGGGCGGACGGGGGGTTCTTTATGCGATTTGTATATATGTGTGTGTGTGTGTGTGTGAGTGTGGTAGTGGATGGGTGAGGAGAGCCGGCTGACGTGCGAAAATGTAGCAGAGTGGTAAGAATTATTTTTATGTCTGGTGGTACTTTACAGTTTTTAGTGCTTTTAGGAAACATTAATGTTTAATTTTATGTAACTAGTTTTCTTTTTTGAGAAAAATGGTTTGACAAAAGTAAAAATTAAAGTTTTATACCCATGTAGA
>JAPYZO010005470.1:0-16393 GCA_030522905.1 Torymus flavipes | reverse complement strand
GCAGGTTAATGAATTTGTCGCTCAGCGTTTTGGTACATAAAAGTCGAATAACTGCATCAAAAACACGTGTTTTTGCGTTTTTAATCGAGTTTCGAGTCTGTGATATAATCTACTGTAAAGCAACAAATTCAGAAATACTGTAACAACTAAACAGCATGTAAAAGACAACATTCTTTACAATTATGAATTTGTTGCTTACATTTTCGGCGTCCGGAACGGGTTTTTTTCGGATTCGATCGATTTTGATCTCCGCGATATAGCCTATCATGAAGCGACAAATTCAGGAATACCTCTACTAGTTCACAACATACTAGAGACGATATTCTGCAGGTTAATGAATTTGTCCCTCAGCGTTTTGGTACATAAAAGTCGAATAACTGCATCAAAAAGTGTGCCTAGAAATTTTCTTTTTTTATCCTTATTTTGTAAAAAATCCTGAGAATGCTCATATATACATTGAATTATCAATATATACTCACTGTTTAGTTATTTCGGAGACTCATTGACAACAGCCTCACTCATAAGTAATTGAAAAAAGAGGGGACTACATCAATTTCGACTATAAAAGCGGTAGCACTCCACGAGGCGAGGCCTGGCTAAAGAGAGAGGGAGAGAGAGAGAGAGAGACTGAGCGGAAGCCATGCCGACCAGCAAACCAGCCACAAGGTCGACCTGCCGAGACTACTAAGGTCATCGAGGCACCAGGTCCCTTCCCGCCGGCAAAAAGTCGCAAACTTACCGCATCGCATAATTAATTTAGGGCGTTTCTATCTCAGTATAACAGTATAACAAAATAAACACTAAATTATTATTTCTTATATATTATCTCGTTTATTTCATTGTGCACCTTTCTGTATTCATCATCCAGACTGGCCACCACAAATAGGACCCCTTCGTACCCAATAATTTAATGCATGGCTATTAAATGAAAAATTGTAGAACCATTATGAAAATTGAAGTTGGAAAAGCTTTTTACAAAATGTTCAAGGTGAATAGTTCGAGAAGAAAAGTCAGAGGTATGCATTGCAACATCATCTTTATAAAATACTTTATAAAATAAAGTAAAAATCTACAAAACCACTATACTCCTTCCTTCCCATACTCTTTCCTTTGGCATGATAGGAACCGCTGCCGCCCCGGCCAGGCGACAAATCAGCGAATGCAATTTCTCCGCATCCTCTCTCGCACCACGAGACCGTGGCCTTTCTTCGTGGCTCCGACGCTCCATACGTATCCCTCTTCCCTGTTACTCACTCTGTCCCCTCAAACTCCATTACTAACACACTTTCAATTTTTCCCTCTGCCTCGACCTCTCTTCGCTCTTCTGCTTCTTTTTCTGCCAGGTGCGTACGTATTGCTGATTTTTTTGTTGCTTTCGAGGAGAGAATATAGCGTTAATATAATTGTGCCAGTACACTGAACAAAATTTTAGGCTATAGAACCCATAGTTTTAATCTGCTGTACTAGCACTATTTATACTATTCATTTACCCTTACAGACGGTCGAAGCAGCTATTTATTTGTATAATGTAACGGCACTATTCGTCAGATGCGATAAATGTATTTGTACAGCTCTAACAAGGGTACGATGCAGTTATGTCGCCTGTATTTGTAAAATCAACCGAACAGTATCGTTGTCAGAGCGCTTACTTACAGTTCTCACAACGGAACATTTTTTTCGGTGTGGTATGCGTGGCTAAGTTTCTTTTATGAGTAGGGTCAATTTGATTATATTGCTTTCTGGCATACGAATTTGTTATTTTCTTGCACCACATGTGAGCTTTCCCTTCGGTTAGGTATTGATTCATTAGTGTCTCATGAATTTCAAAACATTGAATTATAATTTTCAAAAATACTCAAACTAAAATGCAATATATTTTCATGAACAGAATACTCAGCTACACACCTAAGAAATTCCCGCACTCTGTTCACAAAAACTCCGATTCGTTTTCTTCCTCTCATTTCTACTTCTGCACCTTTTTCACCGCCACCACCAGCAGCCCAGCTACACATTCTCCACTTCCTGTCTCTCTTTCGCGCCTCCTCAGCGTTTTCACGCCAAACTTGGATTACTCGCGAGGAGTAGTTTGCGGCTGTGCATTTTCGCTTTTTCGCGATATGAACTTGAGCGCCGAGATAGAAAAGACGCGCACACTCGGGTCTGGCTGCTAATCGCTTTTAATGAGCTGCTTGACGGGATCTTAACGTGTGCGCAAGCTGTAGCATAGAAATGGTAATCCGTTTTTCTAAAATAGTAATCTATAGTATGCAGGAACCTGAGTATTGATTCAATAGAAATGAAGTTTGATTAATTCCAAGATGAATGTTTCAACTAGAATTTGCATTGCGTGGTCAGTCGTAGTCAATAATCTTTTAAATATTTTTACATTATAGTGCTTTTCGATACTAGTGCGATAAAAATGATTCTGGCGCGAGTGTGAGTTTGTCACCCGAGCGAAGCAAATCGCTTTTATCGCATTAGTATCGAAAAGTACTATAAAATTATATAGTTCAATATATATAGTTTTGGCAGCAAATGGCAGTCATGGTAGGATATAATGTAGGATTCAATATATATTCGAGGTTATGTTCAATAAGCTCTTTTGGGCTGAAACTTGGCAAAAGTTATTTTATTTTATAGCACTGTGTGACCTAAGCGCTTACTTAGGTCATGCCTATCTGTGCCCTAAGTAGTACTTTTTTGCACCGCGTTTCTCGCAGCGGCCTTAAATAAACGTGCTATGAAATAGTATACGATACTTGTGACCTGAGAAGGACTCTGTACGACGTGATTAGCTTCACGTCGTACAAAAAAGTGCTACTCCGGTCACACGTATCGTAATGTACTATAATAATCTTTTAGAACAAAAATTTGAGATAAATCGAAGAGAGAGCCCCGACAACTTTTGTCAAAAAGTAATGCATCTGTCCATACCTATATATAACGTCACGTTCTTTAGTATTAATTAAGCGGTCGATATTCGTTCGGTTTTCGAGCGTTTTTGGGAGAAATCTCGAAATCTCGAATCGATCTCGAAATTCAAAAGAAATCGAAAAACAGCTAAAAGACGGCGTAGCGCGCCATCTCTTAGCTTTTTCTTTTGGGTTTTGAGATCGATTCGAGATTTCGAGATACCTCCCAAAAACGCTCGAAAACCGAACGAATGTCGATCGCTTAATTTATATTAAGGAAATTATATATAACTAGAGTTAAGCAGCGAGATTCAAGATGGATTCGATTAGTCGAGATTCCAAGATTGCTCGAGGACAAAATAGATTATTTCCAATTCTCAAATTATATAAGGGATAGATTGAAAAACGCAAAGGGTTAGAACATTCTGCGTCTTCCTGTTTGACTTTAGAGTCAGCGTAATGTATTGAAACAGTGCTAATGAGTTGACTTGTTAACGAGAGCACCGAAATTGCAATCTTGCATCTTTGACATTTCCGAACTTCAAATCTGCACTTTGGATCCACATTTATCTTTCGAGAAATTTAGGATGACTGCCCGCCCATGAAAAATCTATGCTCTGAATAACTTAACGTTGCTATTTTTTGTCGAATTTACTGTGCTAGTGTCAGCATAGTAGTTACTCAATGTCGATGACGCAAAGTGATCTTTGACTTTTCTATAGCCCTACTTCGTTTTCAAAGCATTTTAAAATGATCGTCATTTGTTACTGATAACGTTATGTTTGCCTCTCAAAAATGTCAATCTATAACTAAATAAAGGAATAGTTTTGATATTTTCTTACTAGAAAGATATTTTTTAAACATATTTCGGATGGCTTTTATAAAGTGAAAAATGATTATCGATAATAATAGAGAAAAGTTTAATTCTCCATTTGTACCGACAGGTTTTTTAACAGAACGGTAATCGTGAGAAGGAGCACTGAGAACAGGATTCATTAATAGTTAATCCATATGTTAATTTTTAATATTAAAATAGTTGATTTTGGCGAAATAAGAAAAGTGTGACCAAAATATCGAAAGTCCTACTACAAAGATACGCATATTGATAGTTATAATATATATTATATATTAAATATAAATAAATCCTTCTCTCTTCTCAGCACAAGAATGAACTCATCCCCAGAATCAGTGGTAAATCATTACCTGGCAGACTCCATATCACACAGGCCACTTCCTCACTAGCAGACAGACACGAAATACACTGTCGAAAGAGCGAGCGAGAGGCGCCCGGAGGCGACGATAATAACGCACTTGGCGCTGTCGGCGATGCCATAGCTCAGTTCGGCTCATTGGAACGTCAGGCTCGCACCAGCGCGCGCAATTGCAGCCCGCTAGGTAGTACCGCCGCGAGGCGTTAATGGGCATCGCGTGATATCACTTCTCGTCATTAGACGGCTCGCGCCCTAATGGAGCTGATGGTCGTTAGCACTCGCGCGCACGCGCAAAAACGTCTTTATATTAATGCATCGCATCCATACACACGTGCGCGATATCGGCTCGCGCGATCGTTTGTTTGCGGAAGACGAATCTCCGTGCTCCGAAGATGGATTGCCGGCTGTCTCGAGCTCGGCCAGTCACTTCTCGTGCGCGCGGCAGCACAGCCGGACCGTTGATAAGACTTGCTCCATTTCGGCTGAATGGCTACACCGAGGAGAGGTTATTTGTTCAATTTTTCTGCCTTATTTACACTTTATATCCTTTTCACCAAATTTTTCATCAATCAATTTCACAATTCGGTAAAATCTTTTTCATTTCTCGACAAGAGAAATTAAACTTTTCACGTTTCATCAAATATTTTGGTATTATTTGTTATAAAAGCTGATAACATATGTACCTTCTCCTCACTAGCCGAGTCGAATTCCTTTGATGAGATAGTTCCAGCAGGTCGTGATTAAAAAAAAGATCCCTTCATCTTTTCGCCATCGCCGGACAATCCCCAGTCCCTTAGCCTCAGACCGCAATCCAGCCTCCTCCAGTCATAAGAAAAGATACCTCCGCCCCCTCGATAAGATCAAGCAAGTGCGCCTGCTAAATTACACACATGGACGGCGAACACGGCCCCTTGCGTGATCCGGCCGATAAAGCGGCCCCGCGAAGGCTCAATTTCACCCTTTCGGAAAGTGGCCCTCGCGGCCGAAAGGGGGTCAAGCTCCGAGCGTGTGTAAGTGTAATGGAGAGACGTAAGAGCAGTGAAGGTATAAAGACGGCAAGAGAGAAAGGGTAAAAGAAAGAGTTGTAAGGGGAGCATCAAGTGCAGGGGACGCCGCCCATTCAAGAGAAAGAAGATGAGGGGAGCGCCGCTGCAACTGGAGATTATTTTAACTTTGGCGGCAAAATTTTCACTTTTCTCCAATTATCGACATTTAGTTCAAGTTCAATGAATATTAGTCGATATTTAAGATTTCATTGTTATGAGAATGAAAATGGTCATAAGAGAATGTTAATGTTCTCGAAAGTCTCACTATACGCCGACTTATTTCACTTCCTCAACTTTCATGAATTCTAATTTATCTATGAGGGAAATTTTTCCAGTAAAATAATACTATATGTTACAATTCACAATATTGATTACAGATCGTGTATTGCAAATTCCAATCTGCGTGTTGTTTGTATACAGCTCGTGCACAAACGGTGGCTTTAGACTGGCTACCGTACAATCAATCAAGTCGGAATCAAGTATAAGGCCATGCACATATTTGGAGTATATATTCTGACCCACATATATGATTAAGTAGTTAATGTGCCCTGTTGATCTAAATCTAACTGTTGGTAGATTAATAAGTTGGATATATTTTCTATGAACAACTAAATTAAAATATAACCTCTCAATTTTGAAAGTCAACAATTCACTAAATTTTTAGTGATAGAATCGAGATATTTGAATCGGATGGGTAGCATTCGAAAGAGAATTAAAATACCTATATTTTCTAAACAAAAAAATTTCTTTAGCTATCGCAGTTCTTTTGTTATTAGCGGAATAGAATTTTAAATATTAATGAATTTTTAAGTCATTGTAAATTTTTAAATCATTTTAAAGCATGTAGAATGAATAAAAATATTTTATATTTAAAATATATACTATACATATAGGAACGATACATTCATTTAGAGGAAGCTACGTGCCAATATATTGGCAGCGGTTTTTTACTTATAGAACAATATCTACGCGTTCGATTAATAATTTTTTATGACTATGGTTTTTTTCGGTTCAGAAAATATTTGTCTTTCATATCTGTATGTACTTACATTATTATATCTTAATATCTTTATAACATTATAATTAAATAGTGAACCCGGTTTTTTTAGTTAAATTTACCAAAAAATTATTGCAGTAACAAAATCGCATTATATTTTATAGCGGTTTTATAGTCAAATTTACTATATTTTCGGCTCGGTGCACGAGAGAGAAAAGAAATTTGACAGAGAGAAAAATGTTACTACGCTGGAAATAGTGCTATTCAATGGCCTTTCCTCCCCCCCCCCTCTCTCTCTCTCTCTCGCTATCTCTCTCTCATTCTCTCTCTCGATGGCTCGCACGCCGATTGTTTTGTCGATAAATTGCTGCTTTCTTTTTCCCCCCGTATGTCTCTCCATGTACTTCCTTTCGGCACGCGCGCCGCCGCCGTTCCCCTTTATCCTTTCGCCACCGGCGCGCGCGAGGCTACTTTGATATTCCACCAAATTAGGATAACGAGGGCGATAAACAGAATTCACTTGATGCATGTCCGTTGATTGATTTACGCTCTGGCCACTGACGCCAGCAGTATGGAAAGCATCTAAATTGCTTTTTCGTTATGACAATCAAGAATCGGCGATTTATCTGCCTTTTATTAACTCGTTCGTGTGATAATGTGATTTGCTTTCATTTCCTTTTACTGCGATGTTGAGTATTTTCATTCGGTAATAAATTTCCTTCAAATTTAATCGTGATCCTTGCTTTGTCTTCAAACAAATATTTCGATTGTGTTGCATTTTTTTTCATGAAAAAAGTAAATTACTCTACTTACTTATATCTTTTTTAAATAGAAACTTCATTATATTTGTTACGGACACCTTTTCATTATTTAATTATAAATTGCTGCATAATTTTATTATTAATGGACAAGTGAAGCTAATATTGTCAATTTGCAATAGAAGCCTGACCTATAGCTAGAAAGTAAAATTCTTATTCATAGTTACACTGCAATTTGAAAGATAAAAAGAAAATTCAGTTTTTAGGTCACCTAATTCTTTATGTGCATCTAGACAATAGTAATTGTTTGTACGCATGCATACGCGCGAATAAATACTATAGAAGATAAAATCTCTTTTTATCATTTTTCATGTGTTCACATTTCATGCGGTAAACGAATTTTAATTAAAGGTCAACTTTCCATTTCTTAAGACACGAGTGCAACTTGGTAATTTTTATGCTACTAGCTAAATTCAAATGCCCTTCCCTGTCATTTTTTTTCTTGAAGTCATAAAAATGTTTCTTTAATTAAGGTGGCTTCAGCGGTCTAGTCGACCTAAAGCTATGAACATTATTTATAATAATCCGTCACATTCCAATCTGAAAAATAATATGACAGAAAAAAGGATTACGTAACGTAAGGGAGCAAAATAAGATTTTGTCCATTAAAAATAAATCCGTTAAGAAATATTAATCTTTTTTGTTTTTCATTCAATTTTAATTTGCAAGGTCAATTCAGTGAAAAATCTACAAGCAATTTCAAAACTTTCACATTATATTGATATCGTTGACTCTCCATAAAATTGAACAAATCATAAAATGCAAATTCAAATTGAATGAAAAACCAAAAAGATTAGTATTTTTTAATGGATTTATTTTTAATGGACAAAACCTTGTCCGATTTTCCGACAAAAATTTTTTCTCTTACGTTACGAATCCTTTTTCCTATCATATCAGTTTTTAGATTGGAATATGTAAATGAATCATTGTAAAAAATGTTGATAGCTTTAGGTCTAATAGACCGCTGAAACTACCTTAATTTTGTTCTCTTCGTATAATAATGCAATTAGACACATGCTGAAAATGAGAATACGTAATTTTAATTTATTTATTTTACACAAGTCTAACCTACAAGTCGCAAGGTTGACATGATTTTTAAACTCTCGAGGTATAAAATATTGTATGGAACTCCTCCAAACTAGTGTCATAATGTACTATTAAATACTCTTGACTGAAACTTAAAGTTTAAACAATTCATTCATTTATTTAAAGAGAAAATATCTTTTTCTACTACGCGGAGAAAAATGGCGTAGGACTAATTACTACATTTATAGTAACCGTAAGACTCATTTTCATAAAATTTACTATAATTTATAGTAATTTTTACTATGTACATGGAAATTTTACTATAAAATGTAGTAAGTATGTAGTAATGTAGTTTTAAGAATATTCTAGTCTTTTCCAAAGTTACAATTGAATATCGTAATTTTTCTTACGTTTAAAGTAAATTTTCATACAACGTTTTGCTCAGTATAGAAAAGGTCTTTCTTTTTATTATTATACATAATGATTTTATATTTCTTATTCAATTCTATCATACAATTGGATTTATCTATAAAACCTTTTGCCACACCACGCAATCAATAAACACCAAGGTATGTTACATAATCTCCTGAAAGAATAGCAAACAACAGAAGAGCATGCCCCTGATGTGTTTCCATCTGCTTGTTTTATCAATCAATTCTCCTCTTCTTCCTTACATTATCGACTTCCAACATCTTATCTTCCCTTCGTCTTCTACTGTCGGCCAATCGTTAAGAACACTCCCTTCTTTTTCGTTCTGGTGTTTCCGCATTCGCTCGGGAGAAAAAAGAAAGCTTCTTTTCAAAAAAACATCTGTCTCTCTCTCTCTCTCTCTCTCTTTTTCTCTTCTCTCTCTCTCTCTCTCTCTCTCTCTCTCTCTCTCTCTTTCCCTCCCTCCCTATTATCTTCGTGTGCATTCACGCAGCAACTTTTGTTCCGGCTTCATTCGTGACCGAGGCCAGTCGTGACTCTCTTATTTGTTTGCAAGAACCGCGCACGCTTTTGCTCTTCGGTGCACCCATTATGCGAAGTAATTAGAAACGTTTCATTACATATTTATGCTTCTTCTTGGCACTAGCACTCTGAATCGACTTTTTTCTGCTTTTTGACGAGCGCAAGAGAAAAAACTTTAATACATCTGTGGATAGTCGGCGAAGTGTGATTTACGTTGGTTTTTACAAATTAGTCAGGTTTGTAGCTACAAGAGATTTCGTTGAAATGCTTTTACAAATAATTACTAAATTTATTCTCAATAATGACTATGTAGCTCGAATAAAGTTTTATTTATTTATCGATGAATTTTTTTTTATTTAATTGGAACTACGCAGTCAACTCGGCTAACAATTCAGCAAATTATAAAATAAACTCACTTTATTATTGTTAACTTGATGTGTATATTTTCTTGGCATAATATTTTTCAAACTATGAATTATTTCAATAACTCAAAGTTTAAATTCTATCATGAAAAATTATATAGAAGAAAACATTAAAAAAGTCAAGTTTTATTTTTTTTAAATAATTTCAGCGAAATTTCACGTATTCATGTTCCATATTTTATATTTTTTTTGTGAAATATTAGGTAAACGTTTACTTAAGAGAAAAAGGTACAGGAAAGGTAGATATAGTACATTACGAGAATAGTACATTACGATACGTGTGACTTAAGTAGCACTGTTATGCACGGCGTGAAGTTAGGGCCCGAGCGTAGCGAGGCAGGCCGTGCAGAGTAGTTCTTAAGTCACAAGTATCGTATTAGTAACATTGCGATACGTGTGACCTAAGTAGCACTTTTTTGCGGGTCGAGTGCTACTTAGGTCACAGGTATCGTATCAAATTTTATAGCATTGCCTGTCGGCCTATAAGTAGTACTTTTGTGCACCGTGAGGTTTGCACGAGCGCAGCGTTTGCACGCGTGGCAGCGGGCTGAGGGCAAGCAGTGCTATACTATGTATATGACAAACAGCACTTGTATCTTATGTGTACAGATATAGTAACCCATGTCAAATGGTGTAAATAAAAATGGAGAAAATTGAAATAATCCTAATGAAGAAAGAAAGGCTGATTAATTTGGTATCGTTAATTCAATTAGAAGACATTCTTCTAAATATATACAGAATCATTGTTTGAAAGTGGAAGCTAATCCCACGGATCTCGAATCCAATAAGACGTTCAACTTGGAATCTACTTAGTGCGCGCCCACCGCTGGAAGGTCAATTGCCCCATTGAGGGTACATCCTCGAAATGCAGGCTCGCATTAATTTTCGATCCCCCTCGGCTGCCCTCCTCTTCGAACAGTAGCAGCGGCGCCTCGGTTTGTTTTGAACTCGGCAAACGCAGGGAAGCAGTTTAGAGACGGCGAAGGTCCGCGGGCGAACTTCCACGTGACTTCCGGTGAATTAACCCCGTAAAAGTTGGCGAGTAATTAGATTCGAGACGTCGGACTTTGACGGCATCTCGGGGAGAGCCTCCGCCTTCTCTCCGCGCGGGTGGTGTGGGGGGGGGGTGGGGGGGGGGAGGGGGGGGGGGGGGGGGGGGGGGGGGGGGGGGGGGGGGCAGGTAGGCGAGAGGACAGATTGAAAGAATTGTGGAGTGTGGAGCAGAAGTGAATTTGTGAAAGTGTGTAGTAAGAAAAACTAAAAGGGAATGAACTTCAAAGTAATAGCATTTATATAAAAATCGGAAGATTTAGAAGTTTGAAAAATAAATTTTAAACAATATTGTGACTTTAACGATTGAGGAGTGGTTTTTTAAAATCTAATAATTTCACTTATTCGTTGAAATTATCTATAAAGTCTTTTCATATACATATAGAATCACAAGACTGTCATTCATTGTAGCCCCGAAGTTTTATAGTACACTCTAAGTTTGCTTTCCAATCTTAAATGTCAATCGACTTCAGGAATGTCATGTTAAATTTGAAGAAAATTACACGTTGCTATACAATAAAATTATTCTCATACAGTATTACTGTTGAAATTCATTCTCATTTAGCTTAGCTTGCATAACATTCCTCCCAAAGAGAATGTCAATATACGCTACAGCCCAATGCCAAGGAAAGTTTGCCCATTGTCTAACGTAATATGATTCAAATTCGTAGCAGGACAACGAAGTTAAGGCTTGGGCCTTTATACTAGTTGTTTTTAGCTCGGAATTAAAATGAAAAAGTAGCTGAATGAATAAAGAAATAAAGAGTATGATATCGTATCTGGTGAGGTAGAGATCGCTTGTCAGGCACACCTCAAACCTCGGACGAAAGTGTATTAACGAGCTAACTGTGCTACAAATGCAGCGAAAACAGCGCAGAGAGGAGTGGCGAAGAAAGCCCGGCGTGTAGCACTGCTAGGCACAGGCAGCCGTGGCCTCGCGCCGAGTCGCTAACCTCCGTTCTAATTAAGCTCCGGACCAGCCCGGAAGTTAGGATTATTACTTGGGCCGGCGGTGGCCGTGGGGCGACGGCGCGCCCGAAAGAACTCCCTTTCCCTTGGCTCAGCGCCAAGCCGACGACGACGACGATGAGGAGGACGGTTTCCCTCCCACTCCCCCGCCTTCTCCGTCTCGTCGCACGTGACGCCACCGCGTATCCGATTTTGCCCTCCTTTTTGCCCCACGAGGAGAGGATGGTTCTAAGACGTCTCGGTCTCTCATGCGAGCGGGCGCTACAATTTAAATGGGGCTTCTTGTGTATTGCGGGTGGCGAAGAGGTTGGCGGAATTTTTCTGGCTAGTGGAACAAATCGATTTCGGTCCGCCGCGGTCGGACGACTATACTCGACGCAGGAGCTTTAAATTAATGGTCGATGTTTTGCTTCCGTATTTGCACCGACTTGTTCGATTGCACTTCTCAAAATGCTCGCTTGTCCGTTCTTTTTCGCAAAATTAAAGCTCCTTAATATAAATAACGAGTCGAAATATGCGTTTTCTAGAGTGTGTGTGTGTGTGTGTGTGTGTGTGTGTGTGTGTGTGTGTGTGTGTGTGTGTGTGTGTGTGTGTGTGTGTGTGTGTGTGTGTGTGTGTAATAAATTTATCCGCGGTATAACTCGATACTGGACAGAGATATCAACTTTATCTTTGGCAGGTATATGAAGTTCATTTTGAAGTTGTGCAAGTTCAATTATATAGTGGATCGGAAATCGAAAATTTTTTTTTTCGTTGCTATGTTTGAATTTTGGTCGAAAGTAGACCCATTTTCTTAAAGGTCTTCAAATTACCTCTCAATCCATATTTTTGTCAGCTTGATCGGAGAATATTAAGCCGGTTAAAAGAATTAAAAAAGAATATGGGAAAACCCATAGTCATTGGATATACAAGACTCATTTTTTTGCTTTTTTCAATTTTTTTCTCAAAAACTAACCGACAGAATGAATTCAAATTTCTACAGATTATAGCTATTTATATTTTGTATTATCATGATTTTTCTCCAAAATATTGATCGTTTAGTTTAGGAGTTATAAGCTTTAAAAAAAACACGTTTTTGTTAATAACAAAAGAACCGTGATAGCTAGAAAAAATTTTATTTAGGAAATATAGGCATTTTAATTTTTTTTCGAATGCTATCGCACGGAGTAACTTCATATTTATACTTTGTGTACACACGTGTCAGAAGCGTGATAAAACTATTTTTATCTTGAAATATTTGTGATATATAGTTGTTGCAAAGTAAAAGTATAGCTACTGTGGGGCGTTTGAGACGTTACTATTACTAGAGACTCCGAAGTAGAGTCTATATCGAATGCCTGAACGCAAGTCCAGACGGTTAAACGATCGTACGAAATTCGCCCGCTCGCGCAGGGAAAATGGCGCTAATTCGCATCCGTTTTAAAAGTGGCGGAGGATAAGCTCCTCACTCTCTCGTCTTGAAGATCGGAAAACCGACGGCGGCTGCAGAGCGATAATACATCTTTCCCGTCACGTAGCGCGCGGTAGCATTATGATAATACCGAGGATAAGGAGGATTCTCTTTCTCTCCCTCCCCCTCTCTCTTTTCTCTCTCAGAGCGGCCGGAAAGAAAATGTGGACGATGAGCGCGCGGCCCGTCGACAAGACGCGGCTCAATCGAATTCCGCTTTTCCTCGATTCGCGCTGAATTCTCGATGTGTTTTCACGCGCGCGCCACTTAAGGAGGGGAGACACTTTTTTCTTCCTCTCTCTCTCTTTCTCTTTTTCTAGGCTTTTTTCACTAAGAAAGGAGGAGTTTGCTCTGCGATGTTGGAAGAGATGTCATCGACGCGCGGGTTTCTTATCTTTTTAATTTACGGCCGAGCATTAGAGAGAGGGAGACAGAGAGAGAGAGCGAGAGAGAGGGAGAGAGAGATGGAGAGAGAGAGCGAGAGAGAGACGGAGAGAGGGAGAGGGAGAGAGAGAGAGAGAGAGAGAGAGAGCGAAGTGCATCGCCGGAATTAATTTCGCGACTTTGACTTGAATTTTAACGAAATTATTGGTGCTAGAGCATTGAAGGGATCTTTTATGTCCTTTTTACTTTTTCTTAAAATAGCGCTTTTATCCCTTTACTAAAGAAGAGTTAATAAATGAGATTTATTAAAAATATTTTTTTTACATTACATAATCGTTGTATTTTTAAGAAAAGAAGGAAACATTTTTAAACAACGTGTTTTAAATCCGATAAAAATGAGATTTTACCTGAAGAGAACTTGAATGGTTGTACGTGGGATCAGCCATGCATACAAATTTTCTCTTACATGATATTTACGTTAAGCATGAAGAGACTTTTAACATTTAGTATACCTATAATAATACTATGAAAAGTCACTATTAAAATATGTTTGGCTCTGTGATTAGCGCCATATTTACTTGTATAAAAGTATACAGATTATAATTGGAATAATTTTATCTCTAAAAAAGTTTTGCTGTAAGGATACATGTAACTATGACTTGGCAACAGACAAGTCTCTTATTAATAATAAATGCTATAACTGTTAGAGAAAAAACACTTGTCTGTTGGAATAATATTATTAAAAAAAATCAATTCATAATTATATAATTTATTGTTGCAGCAATGAACGTTTTATTTCTTGGACAAAACTACTAAATGAGCGTGATTTCTTTAAAGGTAGAAAAAGTCCAAGTAAAAGAAATCGTACGGCTTCTAGAGTCACTTTCAAGCGAATAAACAACGTCTATCCAACTCGTAATTTTCCATCTACATTTCAAATTACTCACACTCTCGCTCGACGAACGCATCGACAAAGAAATAACCGGTTCACACGATGCGCACTCCACTATTTTCAATTGTCGCCGGTGTGTGTACTGTCGCGTTCGGCGAGATTGATAATTTTTTAATCGCTCATGCGCGATGTCAATTCACTGGTGTGCAATCGAAGCGGAACGTGTTCCCAGATAATTTGGCACGGACTTCCGGACTTATCGTTATTATTCCCGTGCGCGCGATATGCGCGGTGAGAGATAGAAATGGCGCATTACCGAGTGAATAAGGGCAGTCGCGCATTTTCTCTCGTTATCGGCTACGCAGCAGCAAAGTCGCTAATTATTTATTTGACGCTTTGTCGGTGGATTCGTGGAAAATACTCTTGAATATATTTTTATAGCCAGATTTTATTCTTCTCGTCTAGCTGTTTGATGTATGCTGGATCGGTGGAAGTTTTTCTAAGAACATACACACTTATGACAAATAGTACATTTCGATACTAGAGAGTGAAAGTGATTTTACCCTCGTATGGACGTTTGCACCCGAGCGAAGCGAGGGTAAAAAGGTCACACGAGGTTAAAATTACCTTCTTGCTCGCAATATGTATACTTATCATAATGTATAAATATTACTTCAAATATTATATTTTCGCGTGTTTCATTATATTCTAATGAGGCATGGAGCCAATATTAATCAAAACTAAAATTATAAAATTATCATTTAAATCATGTTTCCATTAAAATGAATTCCCTCATTACCCGATAAGCAATTAATCTAAGTATTTAATATTATAGAAATGAGAGGCACAGGCTAGAAAATGGATAATCAACGTTTATGATTTAGCCAAAAATAAAGTACGATTCGGCTCCAGAAGAACGTAATGAAAAAGTAATAACGTCATGATGTATTCACTGTGCACGTCTCGGCAAAACACCAAAAATAACTATCGAAATCTGATACGAGAGGATTTCTTGTGTTATTCAATTAAAATGTAATTAAAATAGCATTATTCTAGAATTAGGTCAGTGCAATTTCTTAGGCTCTGACTTTCGGTGTCTATTTCTCTAGCTGTCTATCTATCTCGATCTATCTCCTTGGTATTCCTGACTTTTTGTTTTTGACTCTCAGTCTTTGCCTCTCCGTCTAGTACCGTTGTTTAATTCTCCCTCTCTTTGACTATGTCTCTGTGTATGTCTTTGTTTCGGCCTCCCTGTTACCATCTTTGTTTCTTTGTATCTACCTTGTATGATGGTAAAAATAATTTGAGCGCGTGTACGCCACTTATCGATCAAGCAAAAAATTAAAAATTGATTAGTGGTATGTACACCCTGTGATGATAAAAATGTTTTCTAGCAGATACGATTTTACAATCACGTTAATTACTCAATTGCATGGCTGGGGTATACCCAGCCGGTAGTAGGCCGATAAATCCGAAAGACACGGCTCCGCATTCAGGGAGCATGGGGTATGCGTCATCTGTATCTAATTTCAATGTAGACAAGAATCGCTGCGCATGGGGCATGGGGCATTTGCATTTTTAAGTCGTGCAAACGGATGGGTGTGACAAATACATCTATGTTGCAGGGTTTATTGAATGAAGCGATATATCGCAAATCAGCGAAAAAACGGATGGCCACCAAAACGGTCCATTTCCCTTTGACATTCGATAGAGTATATATATACGTTTACTGCGATACAAGCTATATAACTCATTACCTCTTCTTTATTCCGCGTCTCTTATCGCTACGATTTTTGGAACTCAAGATTATTTCAATTGCGATCTCCTTATCTCTCTTTCGTCGTACAGAATTCAAAATTATTAAACTATTAGAAAAAATTTCATTTAAAAATACCAATAGATTGACAGCTTGAATAACCTTATGCGAATTTTTATTAAAGATGGCTAGTTTTGAGGCGGCTTTGACTACTTTAGCCAGTGTTGTAGTTGGTTTCTTTTTCAACTCCATACCCAATTTTGATTTTAACTTTATAGCGTTTGTTACAGAATAAGCTGCTACTTTCTTACCAATACTAGCGTCTTTAGCAAAAACACGTTTGTGTTTTATTATCCAGGCTTTATCTGCCAATATTCTATCATCAGCGTTTCTAGCCTCAACGCTCTCTTGATTCCGTGAGTAGACTTTGTCATGTTCTTTACAAACTTGATCTAAAGGATTAATTCCAGGTCCAGTCACCCTTGCAAGACGCTTTGCAAGTTTATAGG
>JAPYZO010005469.1:0-10763 GCA_030522905.1 Torymus flavipes | reverse complement strand
TAATGAAAAGTTGAATTTTGTAGGTATTGTTTTGACGAAAAGGTTAATGTCATGAGAACAATGCACTTGTGATTTTTTTATTTAATAATAACATATACAAGAAAAGTCAATATTGGGTTATGTTACATACCGTCGAAAGCAATGATACCACTCAATTCGAGATCCTGAATGTCCATTGTCACGTGAGAATAAATAAATATAAATAAATAAAAGGAATTTCGATAGCGAGCGTGAAAGTGGATGCTGCTGCATCAAAGCATTCGAAAAGGCGTTCCATGTAAACAAGTCGTCATGGTAACGCCGAGTCAAGAATGCGTCTATTATAACAATGGACATTAAGTACCTACTTGTGTGAATACAATTTTTATCTAAATGAAAAATAGATATAGAGGTTCAAGAAAATATATTGTTCCCATGACCTTTGTCATTGTTTATTTGTTTTTTTTTATTTTATTTTACAGATTAGGGAAAATCGTCACTCTATTATGACGCCATGACGGTTTCGTACATGTCTTGACTTGCATAGTCTACAAAGGCGCGGCAAGCGGCAACCGTCGCAACAATAACAGTTGCATTCAAATTTCGAGGCGTGTTAACACGCGAATACGCGCCAACGCGTCTCCCGCGATTACACCGCATATTTTTATCAAAAATGATGCAAGAAGCAGCTGACATAACGAGTATCCTTGAGTAAGTTCCACTACATTTATTTTCCACTGTAAAATAATCGCTGAAAATAATGCACCGTTATGGCAAAGTTTTCGGTGTCGTTCCTAACCTCTCTCTCTCTCTCCTGTTTTGACACAGCAATCTCAGTCCTCTGTTCTGGAGGAAGGGCAGACAAGAAACTTTTACGCACTGGCCCTTCCAGTCGAAGGATCACCAGTGCAATCCGGAAAACATGTCAGCAGCTGGTTTCTACGCCATCGGTGGAAAAGACGAGCCAGATCTGGCCGAGTGCTTCATGTGCCGGAAACAGCTCGATGGATGGGAACCCGAGGATGACCCATGGTAAGTTTTCGTAACAGAGTTTGTGCAGTTACTTTGCAATTATACAGAATAATTAGTAATATAAGTGGCTTGATAGTAATATTATAAAAATAGTGAAGTGTGGGTTAATTGTGATTAAAATTTAGATAATTTTTTTTTCTTTTTAATAATAAATAGAAGTAACTTTTGTTCAATCTAAATTATGTACCAATAGATATCATTCTACAAATTTAAATATACAAAGTTTTAGTTTTTAATGTTGAGGGATATTGATTTAAATACACTTT
Source organism: Torymus flavipes (assembly GCA_030522905.1). NCBI lineage: Eukaryota > Metazoa > Arthropoda > Insecta > Hymenoptera > Torymidae > Torymus > Torymus flavipes. Next base: position 9,486 of record JAPYZO010005469.1, on the reverse strand, counting down.
ATAATATATTAAAAAATATCAATTAAATTTAATAAAAGTCTTTTCATCATACGTTATTAGAAATGACATATTATTACATCCAATCTTTGATACATTATACATATTGTCTTTTAATTAATTTAATATATTTTTAATAACAGGGAAGAACACCGGAAACATCAACCAAATTGTCAATTTATTGCTCTTGACAAACGTGATGAAGGCTCTTTAACAGTAAAAGACTTATTTCAATTGATGGGTAATCGCTACAAACAAAAAATTGTACGTATGATTATTTATACAAAATTCTTTCCTGCAAATACTATCATTAATTTTGATAGAGTAATCAAATTATTCATTATCGATAGGTTTAATTTTTTTTATTTTTTCAGAATCTAGAATGTGAAAGGATGGTAGATTCAATAAAAAAGGAATGGAAAGAAACAGCAAGCAGTATACCAGATATTTATGAAGCAATGAAGAAAAGTGAAAAGACTGTAGACTAGTTATATGCAAGTTAAACATAGGTTTAATAAGTTTAATAGGTTTAATAAGTAAGATAATTAGAATTAATTTTATACATAACGATTAAATAGATTTCTATGATTTTACATACGCAAAACTTTTCTTGTAAGATCCAAAACAGCACCTTCTGGTCTCATAAAAAAATTCCACCTATCACATAAAATATAAACAAGCTAGCTCGAATGAGTTTAAGCCACGACCACTGACTCCTAATCTTGATTCCTACTATCTCAATAAATCAGTCAAGCCAATCAGCAGCACTATCTCATCATGTCATCTTTATCAATCGTCCATCTGTCAAACAATTCAGCTTTGAAAATGGCACTATCCATCCACTCAAATAAACTTTTCCTGACCACCAACAGCATAGTTCTCCAATAAAAGAAATGCAACGCGGAATCTACCCCGTGTGAAACTCAAAAGCTGTTGTGACTGTTAGTGTCTAGCGACGGCGGCTACTCTTGCTCTTCCTTAGTAAGAAAAAAAGTCTATATATATAAGCAAGCGAGATAACGGTCAAGAAATCTCCCCGAGCGCGCGGCGTATACATATCGTCAATGCGCGAGCGTCCAAGCTGTCTTTATGTTATCGAGCTCGTCGAGGCGTGTGCGTGCCTGATATTGTATATACATATAAGTATACATATATATGCGGGGTAGTTTGACGGATCCGCGTTTCCACTATTCGTCATTCAACGCTCGCCGTAAGTATATGCTTCCGCACGTTCTAGCCGTGGCTCCGATACGTTTATAAAGGCGCGCTCCGAGGTGTATCGAGTTCAAAAAAGTTGTGAGAAGAGGAAAGGAAAAGACGCATTATAGCAGCGGCGAGGTGAACGTAAACAAATATCGGAAGAATTATATGCAGCGTAGTTATTGTACTAGCGAAGCAGATGGACAAGAGCGAGAGCATACCGCTGCTGGAAAACTGGGCGACTACGACATCCTCGAGACAGATCCGATGGGTTCGCAGCAACAAACGACGAGGTAACGAACAACGCGCGCGCGCTATCTTCTACATAAGCCGCCTTTGTCGCTCATCTACTCATATCCCATTCAATTGATAACAAATATAAGTACTCGATGTCTGAACCCGTGCGCGCTTGTGATACGTGTGTACGTCGCGACGATCGTCCGCATGATAACAATATATACTTACAAATTTGTAACTCCCGAGCGCACGTGTGCGCTCGGGAAAGTAGCGAGTTGCAATGTATGCCCCCCCCCCCCCTCCCCCTCATAGTTGGAAATTGTTGAAATCATTAGTAAAAATATATCTTATATTCGTGATGTTTATTTAATAAGCGACTGACAAACTAAACAATTGGAATTTTAACTTGAATTTTATTGAATATACAATTGTAAATGTAGAATTGTTGTTGCTATCTATACTGTTAAAGGGAACTGTGCGACGGTGCGAGTCGACGCACACCGGTGATGTTATAGTTCGCTATTTATGCGTGCGCTGTCAAATATAAGTTGTAAATTTAATTTCTATAAAAAAAATTGCACGTATGATAATGATAATTATTTTTCTGCAGTTTTCATTTCTATCATCAAAAATTTAATGTTTGAACAAGACTGCTGCTATTTCGTATACGAAAAAAGTATACTTTTATCCTATTTTTCCTAAGTAATTACCTAAACCTAGAAACCATTGAAGGACTTTTGACTTTTTTTTATTAGCGCCTAACGATGTCAAAGATACATTGTGATTACAATAAAGTTTACAAAGCAATTTCATAAATCTTTTTAAAAAAATTGTCATGTTGCATAAATAAAAATTTTTAATCACATGTTTACTAATATAATATTTACTAATAATCGTCTGTAAATGTGAAAAAAGTTATAAGAAGCAATTTAAAAAATTTTTATTTTCATACTGACATTATCTGGGAACACAATAACCAAATAATATTCAAAAACGTGTATTTTACAACTTTTTTCTTTGCCTCTTCTACTTGTCACGTAACACATTTGCAAAATAGGAATATTTTTGGCTAAACTACTTTGTTATGATAATAAACTTATCGCAAGGTCCCAAGATAAAAGTACATACCAGGTAAAAACTTTATAACCACGATGAATTTCGTGTAGGCGAACGATGTTTGACTGATAGTCCTATATTGGCATTATCATTAATCTACAAGCAATTCTGACTCAGCTTTTTATGTATGAAAAAATTTATCTGCTGGTTATTTGTTATCAGCCTTTAGCAGATAAAGATACATGTGTCGTTTTTTTTACTTCACAGAATGTAGTAATAAAATATGATGCATACGTTTTATTTAAAATTTTATGTTAATTTTTTATACCTGCTCCAGTATTTTCTAGAATTCTCGATATTTTTATTTTACAATGATTTTTTGTACAAAAAGTCCTTAACTTTTATTATAAAATAATCTTTAACATATGTTACCATTTTCTATCTTACAAAACACGATAAAATGAGCTGAAAGTGGATTTTTCCTATTGATTTTTAACAAGATTAAATGATTTAGAAAGCTCTTTTCAAATTTAATTAAGACATGTTAAAAAATATCAATATTTTTTATGATAACGCATTAGAGCGTTTATCAACATTGCTATATGTCGAAAGTATCGTGTTGTTGATGGTATGACACACTAATGTTGAGTAGTACAGGCTGCGTGCAGATTTTTATCGAGTTTAATATCGTTTATAAATGATAAACGTACGATCAATTGAGGTGATAATTAATCGAGTAGCCGATAATGAAATTTAAGTTTAATTATTACTAATACTGTATTTCCAATATGGTTATGAGATTCACGAAGAAAAATTCCGCCAGACGTTTAAACATAAATATTTTTTATAAATCGTGACCTTTTCATTACAAAATAAATCCAACAGTATGTAAATATAACAATTTAGATTTACAAGCCTTGTAATTATGGCTCGCAAAAAGCGCGAGCCTGCGATTTCTTGATTTCACTATTTTCTGCTCGATATATATATCTTTAATATTATATAGAATTTTATTATGAAAAACTCAATTTTAAACCCTCGGTTTACACGTAAAATACCTTCAGAATTTTTTCTAGCAATTCTATTTATATCATCTATAAAATTCGCATATTCAAAAATTACAATGTTTTGATAAAAATATTTTGATTTTTTATATATATTTCGGAATTTAGAGACGCTTTAAGTATGTTATTTAATTTTTGTAAGCAAATCAAATATAACAAACTTGTACGTTTCAAAATGTTGACAAAATTTCGAAATATAAATGGTAACTTGTACATATATAATTATAAATTTATTTACTTAATAGATTAGATATTAAATGAAAAAAAAATTTAATTAGATAAATGATGTTATTTTATACTATATCATTTAGTCTCGACTTCGACATCCTTTTTTATTCTGATATAATTAAAGGAAGATAGCAGATAAATTCGTCTGACTATTTTATATCATGCATACATTTAATTAAGACGTTATTATCCCTACTGGAAAATGAAGATTTTCTATCACACGGAAAATACAAATGTTTATTCACTTATTGCATGTTGTTTCGGTATTTTTTTTCATTGAAGAGACACTGGTAGAAAATAAACCAATTATGTTGGTTAGCATGTTAATCAAATCATGGCATTTCAACTTAAGATTAACATCGAAATTTATCATTCTTGTCTCAGTTTGTACAGTTTTGTACAGGTAGCTTATACGGTATCCTACAATTTTGGCTGGCTTTGTACTGTTTCATACGGTTCCTTACGTTTTTTATTTTCCTTTGAAAATTTTATTATTTATATGAAAAATTCATGAGTTGTAACAAAATATATGAAAATATATAAAAACATATATAACCGTCTAAATCCATATATAAACGTAAGATTCTTCAAAATTTACGGAAATATATGTTTTTTACAGTTTATGTGATTTTTTATACAACGTTTTCTTGTGTTACGGATAACTATAACGGATTATTTTGAAAGAATTTATAAATCGCAAGCAATAAGTTGCAGTACTTTATGCTACATTTTTGTACAGTGAATAAATATGACAGCGTCCAATATTCGGTAAATGACGAAAGACGAATGAAGAAAAATTTTAAGTGAATTTAATATTATATAATATATCCAGTGTTCAAAAAAACAATTATGAGAGCATTAAATATCAAACGTTTAGGTATTTTGAATAAAAACTCTGTTTTAAGAAATTGTTTGCTATTAATTAGTATTTCAGTTAAAGATAACATTTGAACTTGATTAAAAAATCAAAGTTTATATTACATGTATATATGTATAGGATAAGACTAATAACTTTTAATCTCAAAACAGTGTTGAAAAAAAGAAATAATGATAAACTAATTAAATAAAATATAATTAGCGCAGTAGTTTTTAGTAATAATTTTAAAAAATATGTGAATATTTTACTTTTTTTTTTAAATACTCTTAAACTCATTGTTACGTATGAAGTACGGTCGATATGCCATACATTGCATATAGTTAATTGTAATTAATTTTAGAAAAAACTAATTATTTAACTAATTTTTCGTTTTCGACAGCTTTCGCAATCGTCAATGAAAATGTAATTTTTCTCCTACTTCATAGGTAGTATTTATCGATTTTTTGCGTATACACTGATAATAAAAGTCTTTTCAACAAATGTAATTAATTTTTTTAAATTATTAGACTACATGATATCATTGTCGTTGTCAAACGTTAGGTACTAAATCATGAAATTTAAATGTGCGAATATCGAAAAAAAAAATTGTAATTTTCATCGCAAAACTTTTAATTCTCCCAGTAAAAAATGTCAATTGCACTAACGGCGATGTAAACAAATCAGCATCATTCCGTCAAGACTTCTTCGCGTACTTAAAAAGAAAAAAAAGAAAGAAAACGCGCGCAGGAAAACACTAATGAAGAACGTATCTGCTCGCGTTCGCAGCGAAAAAAAAACAGGAAAACGTAGTCCGACAATGAAATGACATTACCTCGTTTAAACTCTCATAAAAGACACCTATAACAGCAAGGCTCCCGCGACTTTTCATGAGCGGTAGTATGTCGCGCGCAAGCGCGAGAAGGATTCGCTCGACGCGGGAGGACATTAATTGTCGCGCGCACAATGCGAATTTCGCGAAAGCCGTCACGCTTGAATGTGTATACGTTCGTTTGAGCCTTCGGCGATTGCGCAATAATTGCCGGCCAATAGCACGAGTTAGCACCGGATACCGATGATAAAAAGAGGTATTCGATAATGTGCGCGCACGTGTCACTTGAGTGCCCGAGCTTTTCATTCAGTGTTTGAGTTTCGGTAATCGGTCGGCTGAATGAGAGTGTATGTATAGGTATAGAGTTCGATGATTTGTTGGTGGAAGATATTTAGTTTTTTTAGCTTTTATATTTTTATTTTTAGATCGGCGTGAAAATTGATAACTTGCAAGGTTACGGAAAAATTTTAAGTTTAAGAAAATTTCAGTTTTTAGTAGTGGTAATTTTAGAAAAGAAATAGTATATATAGACATAGAAAAGACATTTTAGAAAAGAGTGAACATTTCTTCAAATAATTCTAGAGTCATTGTTACGCATGAAGTTCTTATGAAAATGCGATATAGGGAAGAGTGGTGGCATCCATAGCATTTTCGGCTATAGCTTTTGATGTTATGGGTTACAATTAAAATACCAAAAAAGAAAATGACCCTTAGAAGGCACTCTATTAAGAGATGGATTAGGTTTTTTTCAAAAAATATGATACAAGAATTTGCTTGAAAAAATTAAGAGTTGGTTTTTTACGATCCCCGTAAAGTATCCCCGGTTTTGGACACCATCGTTTTTCACCGGATTATGAATGGTAACAATCTTTACTATACACAGGAACGAATCTCAAAATATTTCAAAAGTAGATATGGTAGAACGTCTATTATTAATTATTGCAATGTTTTGTTTTATTATTGTTTTAACGAAAAATTAAAAAATGAATCAGTAAATCAAGCTTTAGGAAGCCTCATGCCAATGAATTGGCAGCGGATTTTTTTTATTTGCTTCAATACATGTTTACAGTTTCATCTCTTGAAGTCGATGACAGTCGTACTATTATACAACCTTAAAATTATTATTTACAGTATGTAGCAAAGGTTAAAATACCATTGTGCAGAAGTTACATAAGAAGCTTGAGCCCAATTTAGCAAAACGAGCGACTTCGACATCTATCAATCGGTTCATTCTGACGTTGTATTGAAGTTATCACCATTAAATGATCCGTCGCCGTACCTCTTGCTGTGCTTGCAAATCAAGTCTGCCGGCACCGTTCTCAGATCGTACGCGACGCCCAGTCTGTGCAGAAGCCCCAGGCACATCGTCGATATGCCGCTGTCTTTGGCGCCGAATTCAGAAAAGGAGTGATCGTAGGGGAAGGCGTGGTGATAGTTGTGCCAGCGTTCCTCCAGCGCGACGAAGTGAGCGTAGTAAGGTGTTTCTCGCGCCGATACTCTCCTATGGGAAAATGATAGAGCGGTAATATTTTACTTTGGGGATGCTATGGCATAATAGTATATTTTTCGATACAGGGAGCGTAAAAGAAATTTAAAAAATTTACAGAATGTGTAAAATCACATTTTACGAATTCTATCGAAAAAGTCCCGACATAAAATACTGCATAATGTTAAAACTGTGCTGAATAATTATTTAGATTAGGTCGGCCAAATTTCCGCGAAGTCGACACGACCAGAAATTTTAACACTAGAAATAAAATTTCGGCAAGATTTACATAATATAGACATAACATCATTATACATATAGACATAAAAACAAAAATCTAGATTGTCTGCTTTTTTTGTACATTACGTACATTCACTTTCTTTACTTTTGACAACCTAATTTTATATCTTAAAGTATAGAATAAAATGTTCTTAGCACATTAGACTCATGATCGGTATAAAAGCGTAATTTTTGTTAAATTTTAAACTTTTATATGCAATAGTGATAGGGAAATCTTATTTTAAATGTATGCTTTGAAAGACACTAACCTGTCATACGGTTTAGATCCGTAGAAGTGCGCGACAGAATTGATGCAAAACATCATGTGGAGTACGTAAACATATCGTAAAGCGAAGCCAATGAAGAACGCGTACCAGAAATTTTCATTCCATCCGTACACAGGCACCAATGTCGGAATTAAAACGCAAATAAGAATTGTTAATGGAACGATGTATCTGAAACATACGTTGTTATTGTCGTTATTATTTTACTGAAAACGCAAATACAAAGTATAACAACATAAAAAAATGACATAATTGTGCGTAAACTAAGATAATCTGGAAGAGAAGAGAGCAACTAATCAATATTAAATAATTTTGTACTACAAAATAAAGTTACAAAAATTTATAAAATTATATCTAAATCTTTATGATTAGTAAGATAAATTAATTTCTTGAGTTCTTACTTTTTTTGAAACATGACGATTTCATTAGATTCCAAATCCGACATATCTATTAATTTTTCTTTTTCAATCACCAAAGGATGCTTATAACTCAACATCCATCCCATATGTGAAAAGAAGAAACCTCTTGTAGCATTATGAGGATCCGCGTCAGTGTCGGCGAATTTGTGGTGTAATCTATGCTCCCTTGCCCAATTATAAATGTGTCCCTGAAATTATATTGAAAGCGTCATTCGTCAAGTGCATCAACACTGAGAAAAATTGGCTTTATTTCCACAAGTATCTTAGATTGTAGTTTATGCAAGAGAAGATAAATGATATTAGTTCTGCTACTGTATGATTTTAGACCGGAGATCTAGACTGTTTTAATCTTTTTTGTTCTCAACGTTACAATAATTTTGGCGGAATGGAAATTCTCCAGTGGTATCTTTGTATATGAAAATAAAAAATCACTGCACTAACCTCTCCAGATAATGTGTGAAGAGTAATAAGCAAAATTTGGCCAAATCTCGTTAGTTTGAAAGAACGGTGCGAGAACCCACGATGAGCTCCAAGAATAACTCCCTGGATACTTGTGATTCCTACCAGGATGCCTTTTAGAAGTAATTCATTCGTTAAAACATGATGGCATCATCCTCTTCAGCATTGTAATTGTTATTATACTTTTCTTTATCATTACTTACCCCATATCAAAGTAAAAATGTTGGTTTTCAACGTGACTGCCAAGTACAGTCCATATAACGCGGATATATGGAGGAATATGTGAAACAGTACAAGTGGCACTTTAACTTTATGTCGATATTCTCGGTCTGTCTGAAGATTTTGCTGTTTAATAGCAACCTCGTTGAAAACCTCGTTGCCTGCTAAGCTCGACTGAAAAATAAATTTAATCTATCATTCTGACAGAATTACAGATTTACCGATTTATTTATTATCCTACTTTTTCATTTATTTCCGATAAATCACGATTCGGTGCCATTTTGAAAAATTATTCAACTTTACTTTGACGAAATTGAATCCCTTGGAAGACCTCTCGCTACTGAATGGCAAGCTTTTGTGCCGGACTTTTTATACTACTATAGAGGTTTTTAAAATGGTCGAAATACACTACTCATTTTAAATTACAATATTTATACGCATTTCTCTTACTTTCTTACAAAAAGAATTGTCAATTAAACATGATGAATTAAGGAACATCAAATGAATATAATCAATCGTGCGATTTGCATTCCAAAGTATTGAGTTTCCGATTTTAGTGAAACGTAATCTTTAACCACTGTATACGGCGTAATACGGCGGTTTTTTTGCGGGCGTCAACCTTAACCCATAATATTAAATAGAAATATAATAATATAAGTTAATTACTTTTATCCTTCGAAAGTATAAGTATTAATAAGCTTAAAAAAAATTCCCGATGCTAACAACATTTTAACTTTAATTATAATAATTCGTAGAGAAAAAAATTAATTTGCTGGCAAAGTAAAAGAAATACTGCGTATCAAAATTGTAATTTAAAATGCGTAGTGTATCTCGACCATTTTAAAAACCTCTGCAGATTATAGTATAAAAAGT
>JAPYZO010005468.1:0-10202 GCA_030522905.1 Torymus flavipes | reverse complement strand
GCGCGCAGGGAAACCTTTCGAGGCTAAAGCGTTACTGGCTGCCTCCTGCCTGCCTGCCTGTGCGAAACTTTCGGAAGTTGCGCGCTGCACTTTGTGTGTGTATGTGTGGATGTATAGATGTAGGTGTGTCGCGCAAGAAGACGCGATGTGGCGGCGCGCTTGCCTGCGTGAGTTTCCCGGACGCGCGAGCGAGCGAGCTACTGTTTTAGTGCCGAGATCCAGAGGTGTGTGGGTATATATATGTAGCGGAGAGGTCGCTCAAGATAGAGCGTTAATTTCGCGATGTAAAAATGGAGATGGATGGATGTGGAGGGAGAGAATGGTGATTGGTGAATGTTGGATAGGAATTTTTAATACTGTTTGGGTTTGACGCTGGGTATTGGTCTACAAAGTTATGTTGGTCACTGAATAATTGAAGGAAATTTTGAATGAAATATTTAAGGTACAAAGTGAGCATTATTATTGCGACAGTCGTGATTGATTATCATTTTATGTCAAGCCGGTAAAAGTTCGGGGATACGTATTGATTTGATTACAATAACTTTTATCTAGACTTTTAACTAAATTTTGGAAAAATATATCAATGAGACACTTTTAATATTTTAAAATTTAATTTCAACGCTGTACTGAACAATCACAATGAAATAGGAATGACTAATTTAATTATTTAATATATTGAAAATTTAAGTATAAATATATGTTAAGATATTTCGTTTTCAACATAGAATTTAAAAAAACTCATTTAATTTTAATTCTCATTACGCTTTGAACATGAAATATTCGATTTTAATTACTTTTCATAATCAGTTATTCAAAAGTTAAATTTTCAGTTTAATTTACACACATGCTTCAATACATACTTTTACAACGTAAATTATTCAAAATTAAAAGCTATATATAATTCATTATACGAATTCTGTTCAGCGCAGTAGACGATCCTTTTAATAAACACATTACCTCGGTGTAATAAGTAAACGTTTATGTGTTATACATAACACATGCCTCCCTATAACACATAAAAACACTTAATTCTCACGCTCAACCGAAGAATCAATTACTTCCCTCATCTCGCCCAGCTCACTCACAATTTCTCCATCTCCCTATCATCTCTTTCATCTCTTTCATCTCCGCTTCCTCCTTTATGGAACACCAGCATCCACATACACACATACACGCACAGTACACACATGAGACACTTGTAGGCACGCCTGCACGCCCGGCATTCTCTTTCGTGACGATGCGCCGCTCTCGCATCGGGGCGCCGCGATAGCGGCTCGAGTGGCCCCTAGCGCGAGAGAAAAGACTACTATACTTCTACTACACTATACGCAGTGCGTATACGAAGAAGGTACTTTCGGGAGAAGCGACGTTTTTTTTCACGGTCCCGAAGCTTGCAGCCAGACACCGATAAGGATCGAGGGTCGCTTTTAAGAAGGGGGTGAATCTGTTTTCCCGCGAGCGAGCACACGACCAGAAGGAAGCGACCGAGCTAATATGTTCCGGATTCAAGAGAGGAAGAGAGAGAGAGAGAGTGTAGATAGGTGGGTAGGTAGGGGGTATGAGAGAAAGAGAGAAAGAGCTGCGCGTGCAATGTTGGAGCTACGTGAATTCAGCGGTGAGTGGGGGATTTCTGTGCCGGGTGAGGTTGATTTTTACGGTGGATTAGGGCGTTGTATTAGAGATGGAATTGCAGATTATGGTTTAAGCCTTTTTTGAGTTATTTATAGCAATTTAGAATTCGTTATCTCGTTCATTTAAAATGTAGATATATAATAAATTCATTATTAGGAGTATTTTATGTTTAATATTCCTTACATTTACATTTTATATCTATAATAATATTAATTTAATGAGTGATTATAAATCAATATTCTATCTTTCAGTAAATCGCACATTTTTCTAAATATCAAAATTTTTTTAGAACGATTTTATCCAAAATTTTAGCCTAAATGATTAAAATTCTTCCCAAAAATATCCCTAAATATCTCTCGAATAGCAGCCACGCCTAAAAACCATTTCACCGAGCCTTCTAATCTCTCGACACCTAAAACCACCCCTCGCATTATCCGGAACCATCGCCTCTTACCCCATCTCGAAAAAAAGCGGAACGCGAATCCGACCAAGTGCCTCGCCGGCTTAGCCTACAAAAACAACACCAACAACCACACTAGCAGCAACAAAAAACATCCTCTCCTCTACAAGCAGGGACCATTCGCGAAATACTCGACTGGTGACACAATTTCTGGGGCGCACGCGTTTATCGGCGACGAGCGCGTGTGCGCCGCAGGCTATTATGCGCCTCTTTTCCAGCTGGATGCGGGCGCGTCGAAGTAAGCCAAGCGCCTCTGCCGCCGCCACGGCAATTTGCCATCGTTCTGCCTCTATCTCTCTCCCTCCCTCCCTCCCTCTCTCTCTCTGTATTTCTCTTATACTTACGTGCGGTTTTATATTTTTCTTCTTACGCACTCGCCGCGCCCGCCTTTTTTCGCTTCTCCTCCCATCATAACTCCCCCGATATTTTTCATATGCACTCGCGTGTACGACTCCACTGCGATTGCGAGTATCTATATACGTGCACGCACACGTGTATGTGTGCGGCGATCGCGAGAGATATAAAGCTCACGTGGGGTACCTCGGGGAAAAAATCGGCGGGCGCTTTGTATTCCACCTAAGTGATAATAAATAATGCCGCTTGGCTTTTAGCAGGCTGCGATTGCCGCCTCGGATCGGATTACGAGGCTATACGTGCATATATATACCACGCTGATGCTGCTTTTGCGGGCTATCGTGAAAGGTTGAATTTTCGTTTCTTGATGTATATTACGTGTTGATAATGAAAGTTTAGTGTAATGGTAAAACAAATATTAGGAAACCGTTCTGTTTATTTGGTTGTGTGTGTGTGTTGGTGACCCGTTGACGTGTTATGACGTGAGACACTGTACGATAGGAATCTAAGATTTCGTATCGCTCGCGCTGTGGGGGGGTGAATAATGATCTACTGTTTGATTAGGAGAGCATAAAAATCAAGTAATTATTACGATATGGGCGGGCGTTGAGTCACTGACAATAAGTCATACAAACTGTATAAGTAATACGGTGTATATCTTTCGGCTTATCTGTTATTATACTTTTCATCCAATGTATGAAATATAGTTTATTTCAATTCGTGTATAAAAAAGCCCTTTTCCTGCCTTAAAAGGCGACTGGAAAATCGATCATTTCGAGCGTCTAATTTACATTAATCATTTTTTATACGACTTCTCGTGCTCAATCATCATCCTCGCTAGAAAAATGTAAACTTTCGTCCCTAGTTGCACATTGTACTATATTAAAACTATACCTATTAATTAAGCGAATATATAATATACGTTTTAAAATTTTTCACCATAGTTCTGCCAAATTAGCAACTGAGAAAGTTTACAAGAGCAGGGCTGAATATTCCTCTCTTTTAGCCGGGCGTATACTTCTTGTAAAAGTTTATAACTAACTCGTAGAAGTGCGGAGAACAGAGACTTCAGTTTTGAACATAAGGCAAGTCGACATAACTTGTACGGTATCAGTACCCACGAATTTCCTGCGATTTAACTTACTTATTCGTGATTTAATATTTTGAAATTTCCAGAAATATAGGTCAAACATTATTGTTCTCCCGAAAGACGATGAAAAATTAAGTTTTCGAAGGTTTCTTTAATTGGTCGACTTATTCGATAATTGCGTGCTTTATAAAAGTTCCGAAAGAAATATCGTAACTTTTTGCACATTTTATCATTAATACAATATCGTATCATTTTTAATGAAAGGTCTTATACGTTGTAAATGAAATACACGAATGATAATCTTTGTCTGCGCATGAAAACCATTTTATCACAACGAAAAGACGTTTGTAAAAGAACATCGGCGGGACAAGAAGACCATATACAATTTATTCAAACCTTCTCCGAACCACTGAGCTCAATCCATATCCCCTCATATAACAGCATTTACTCGCACCCCCGCGAAAAATCTCTCGAAAACCTCATATTATACACACGCATATATATACACCCTAGCGCACTAGCATGGCACGCATCCTGTGTGCACCTCCAACATCCACCCATATAACGTCATACTCAAACCCGAAGTACAGAACCGCCGAAACCCTGGCGCATCCTGCCTGCGCGCGTCTTGCTCTATATACACACTACCTTCTTCCTCCATCTCTCTCCCACTCGCGGTGTACACTGCGTGTGCATGTGCAGTGCATGCACACTGTGCGCTGCTGCTGCTGCGTGCAGCACGGATGTCGAACGGGGCGTTGTACCCTCTCTCTCTCCTTCTCTCTCCCGTATTATAGGGGGGCTAGAGAGCGCAGAGCTCCTGCGCGCGCGCGCGCGAGAGAGAGAAGGTGGGGGAGAGCTCTAGCACAAGGGGGTAGAGAAGAAGGGCGTCGCGAGGCGGCGCTGCTGGGAACTAAAAGTCCGCGAGCGTAGAGCCGCGCCAGTGTCGAGCCCGTGATCGACGCGAGCGTACGCGTTTTGGCTCTCCTTCTCTATACTCGCCGCCTGCGCCTCAGGTCAGTGTCGTGAGCGCTCAGCGAGCGCGCTCTACCATATATATAAAACCCCCTGTGCAGTGTGCCGTAATATATGTAGGTGCGCGAGCGGCCGGTTTTATACTTTGGCGAGATAATTCCTTTTTTTTTTTTTAATGAGGGAGAGGACGACGTTGATGATGAAGTGTTGCCGCGTGGAGGAAAGAACCACGTGTGTTGTTCGCGCGCACGGCCGTGTCGAAATTGGTGGATAAGGTGTGCGGTTATACATACAGCAACAGTGCGCAAAACTTCGGTGAAAGAAACGTGACTAGATGTGTGAGGCAGCGATATAACTCTCGCGTGCCAGTGGGTGTATACAGGTGTGCAAGTTTTTGACGGTGACACGGAAGAGGAACGGAAGGATCCGAGTGAGAGTCGTGGACAGAAAGCGCCGAATAAGGTACCGTGCTCTCATCTCTACTCACCGGTCGATTGCTCCGAATTTCTTGTTTTCTCTTCTACTTTTTTTTTTGCACGTGCGAAATTTTTCTACCACTTGGTTTCTTGATTTTTATTTATTCTCTTTTTTTTTTAAATCAAGGTGGAGAATTAATTTTCTTTTTTTTTAAGTCAGTGAAAAAGAACGTTTTGATAACAGCATCCGACTATCTATACACGTTTGACGCTCATGACAGACACACCAGACGCACGCTACACTGGTATATACGAACGGAAATTTTTTCGTTTGTGGATTCGCGATGCGCGTATACTTTTTTAGCGCGCGCGGAGCCCACATCCGGAAAAAATTCCGCTAATTCGAACCTTTGAAGTCCAACGTAGAGTACGCGAGAGGGAGATAGAGAGAGGAGTGATTCCCACTAGTTGAGCCCTCGCCGATCGTCAGCTATACGTAGCCGCGAGGAAAAACAAACACGGAAGGAGAGTAAAAAGTCGAGGCGGGAAGGAACTACTATACTGTGCGGCCACTTTGAAAGCGATAGCTCGTATGTGTGTTTACGCTACTGTGCTTGTTATTGTTAATCTGGCTAAAAGTGGTTAATAGAATATACATATATACGCATCCCCGGTATTGGATCTGTTACACCATTTACACGTTATTTTATCGTGCGCGTTGAGAGTAATAAAAAGAGCGCTATACTTTGAAAATTTTCGTTTAATCGGCTCGCGCGCGCGCGCGTGCTGGGAAAACTCGCGTATACGAGAGATAAAAAGAAGTTACATGCTCTGAAAAGATCCAACAAGTAGCCGCGTTCACAATGTAAACCGTGGTCCCGTGGAAAAATTATAATTGCGAGTGCGCGGGCGTTCGTGTGCAGGGAGTTGGAAAAGTTTCTTCGAAAACTCGTAAATTGAAATTTGTTG
Organism: Torymus flavipes; assembly: GCA_030522905.1. Classification (NCBI taxonomy): domain Eukaryota; kingdom Metazoa; phylum Arthropoda; class Insecta; order Hymenoptera; family Torymidae; genus Torymus; species Torymus flavipes. The sequence goes on along the minus strand of JAPYZO010005468.1, from coordinate 4,306 downwards.
TTCCTGCGGATTTATTCGCTCGGCTTCAATGCTGGAAAATTCAATTACGAGGTGATTTCGAAATTTAGAGCGTTATTTCTATTGAAAATTCAATTTCGTTCTTCTACGTAGAACATTCAATTTAAAAACGTTTTTCTTGCGAAGGGTGGATTAAAAGAAAAAGTTGATAACAGCATAAAAATGGCGAGAATTAATATTTGAGAGAGTTAAGACATTAAAGTCGGCGAATTTCAGCTCTAATAAAGTTCACGTCGTGACCTCACCGAGTCGATTAACAAGGTTTCAGATATGATTCACCGTTTAAGTTATTAGTCTGGACGCGCCTTTGGCGTCCCGCAAACGCTCATTGTAATTTCTTTCTTAGAATATAGCGCATTTTCAATGCAATCGCTACAAAAATTGATTTTCACGATAAATTGAATGCAAAAAGATATAACGTTCTGAAAGGGTACTATGGCTTCATTGAAATGTTAACCCTTTCACAGGGTGAATATCGATCTATGTACATACTTTTACACCTTTAATATAGTGAATTTTTTAATGCACGCTAGCTATGTTACGAACAGTCTATATATCCAGCGACATATAGTGCGGGGATACGCGCAAAATGATTTATACGTATTTAACGAATGCTGTAAACCAGAATGGCCGTAGTCCCAAATTATGTTGTGGCATAAAACGGCTTAGTGAAGTTCGGATCTTGAAATATACGCGCCTAATAAAAGCGATATTGGACAGATGAAGGTTTATTGGTTATTTCGAAATCCGGAACCTCCAAATGCATAATTTATTATGACACCGCGAGTAATTTGGGCCAAACTCACCCCTGGCTTACCGTATATTAACACTTGATTTACATAAGTTATGGTTGGAGGATTGGAATTTACGTTTTTTTTCGCCTTGCCGTTCATAAATACTTACGCAAGAGGTAAGGATACACCATTTCTAGAGGCTTCGGTCGGGTCGTCCGTAGGGCACGCATCAATATTGCTTTTTACGTTATCGAAGTTATTCGAGCCGTTTGAATTTGTAAAATGTCATGCATCATATTTTATTTCAATTTATCCGTATAATGCTCGGTCCTCTATGTATATTATATTTATGAAAGAAAATTTATTACATTTGAAACAAATTAAATGTAAAAAATCAAGAGCATCAATTTTAATTTGGTCGCTGAAAAAAATACCGGGTAATTTAATAATCCTGGTAATTATATTTATTACGTTTATTAAATAACTTCAAAAAGAATAATTTTTATTTTATGAAATATATATCGAAGTTGATTTTACTTTTGCCAATATATCCAATCATTCAATTAAATTTTCGTTTCATTAATTAACCGTTCCATCAAATAAAGTTCAATAAATTTTTTTTTTTTTTTTTCAAAAATTCATCGGTATCAGAAAATATTTGCTAAAAGAAAGACCGCACCTCGTCACTATTAAAAATATTCGAAACCCCGCTTTATCAATTTTTCAGCGTCCCATGCACACACACCTCGACGTTCCAATCATAACACGCGCGTTCAATCCTCTCTCGTGTGTCACGGCGAATCAGCGTATTGTACTCGTTCGCCAATACTTCAAAGCCCGCAAGTAGATAATGTAAAACCAGACGCGCGTTGCAGTATATGCGGCAAAGCTCGACGTTATATCCGTTGCACACACGCGAGCTTCGCCCGCAAAAGGTTAAACAGAACGGAATCTTTTGAATTTCAACCATCAGTGCTCGCGCGCCGCTCACACACATATATATATTCACCGCCACGCTCGGGAAATAAACCAAAAAAGGGGTTAAACTAAAAAAAAAGGGAAAATCCGCTACTGCTGGCGCGTTTCAAAGTGAAAAAAAAACGCGCTGGCAAAGCCTGCTGATCGGGCGCCGCGGCGGTGGCCGCCGGTCTACAACTCGGCCGATAGCCGCTTTACGATTTGCTGTAAACCGGGAGAGCAAGCGAGCGAGCGAGCGAGAGAGAGAGAGAGAGAGACTAACAACGCGAGGGCTTTGATGTCGTTCCCGGGTCGAACGCAGCCAGCTATATGTACCGTGTACGTACGTATACAGGCGCGTGTGGTGGCCCTGTACTATGGGTACAATGGAAATGGCGCGTATACTGCGGGACCGCCACCGCAAATAAACCGAATTCGACAAATGTCGAAACCACGTTGATCGCCGACCGGCCGACCCGCGCCCCCGCGACCGATAGTTTCGACGCTTTTTTCAACGTGTAAAGCGCGGAGCTCGTTCGAATCCCTATACTCTCTCTGTGTGTATGTATATGTGTAGGTGTGCTTCGACCTCACTCCTCCCACACCCCGGAAAAGAGCTGGAAATCGTCGCGTCCGCGGCTAGCCGAACACTTCCGCGGCTCGTTTCGCCTCGTTTCGCGCCCCCCGTACTCTCGCGATATCATTTTCTCTTTCTGCCCCGCCCAGCTCTATGTGTACAGCGGTAGAGAGTGAGGGAGAGTTCGAAAATGGGATTCGTCGTAATTGGCAGCGGCCGATGCAATGCTTTTTTCCCTCGCTCTAGTTCTCCCGTTTGCCGATACCGCGAGATGTTGCTGCACAGCGATGGAAATGGAAACGAGTTACAGAGGGTTCGGGTGATGGCGGGCAGAGTTGTGGCAGTGATTTCGATAATGCTGGTATTATTAGGATGCGGTTGGTGTAGGTAGGAACGATTATATAAATGTGTGGTTTCTTTCTTGCATTATTAATTTCATTAGGTTAAGGTTTCGATATCGCGTGCAAATTTGGATATTTATTTCGCGAATTTGCGTGCAATAATATATGAAGCGTGCTTTGATCGTTAATTAAATTACATCTGATATTGCAACTGCTAGAGACTAATAAAGTTCGTATTAACCTCAGAGGGAAACACGTTCAATTATAATGTAAATTGCAATTAATGTTCATGAAACTTATTTTAGATTATTATGATAAAATATTGAAGAAATCAATGGAACCATCGATTTGGAAACATAGCTTTCCAGGTCAATATTAAATATTGAATTTTGACGTTATAAGCTCTCAAAAAGGCAGTTAAATTTTAATTCGAAATTTCAAGTAAAGTAATTCATTTCCATAATCCAAATAATTTTGTCAGATTATTTCCCGTGTATATGTATACATATTTTTAGCTCATGATCGAATTGATCAATAAGTTTACACGGTGTGACTAATAAGTTGGCAAGGAACACGCGCGGCATTATGCGCTGCGCGCTGTAATTTGTTCCGATATATATTGTGTTTTCCTATCTCGTGCCAATCAATTTTCCACAGTTCGATCGGCCAGCAGACAGCTCTGAATGGAGCGGCTCACGTGCAAAATAGCCGTGAATACACGTGAAGTGGCCTAGTCGAGTTGTTAATATCGATATGGATGCCGCGCATGCCACTCGAAAAGTATATGATGCGCGAGCGCGCGCGTTCTCTTGTTGGGGTGTGCTTCGAGCATTGAAGATGTTTACGGATACACCGACCGGCCGTCTCCTTTCTCCGTATAATTCAATCGATGTTTCGTAACGTGAGAATAAATCTGGATTTGAGACTTAATTGAGTCATATTAATATCCGCGACGAATGGGTAATCCGTAAATAATCGACGCGCCGGTGAAGATGTTATATACTTTCTAATCCGCCGCGGCGCCGTACACTCATGCATATATAAATTCAAACATTACGCAGCTACAACTGTCAAAAACAAGTTAATTTTCTGGCAAATTAAAAAACCACTTATACCCAACATTTGAACTTTCTGACCGTAAACAAGAATGCTTTATCGCTCAATTTTCACGAACCATCGTTTCACAAAACCAACTCTAAACCACTCTCCTCTTAACTTTCGCCTTACAAAATTTCTGAGAAACTGCAGCAGCAGCCGCACGCTCCAATTCGAGCCTCTCATTCGCTGAATTAGCCGTGGAAAAAAAAAAGAAGCGGGGAAGGCTTCCAGACAAAAGTTACATTTTTAACGCGGGCAAAAGAGCGCGAAGCGAAAGACGCAAAAGAAAGGATAAAAAAAGAAAAACAAAGAAACCAACCAACCAACCTTCCGCCGCCGCTGCGATAAAGTACATCGAGCGGCTGCGGCGGTGGCGGCGGCAATCAGCTCGGGCGTCTTTTTCTCGCTCCACTTGTCGCGATTCATTAGCGCGACACTCTGGTGTGTATATACGTATATATACACGCGCTAGTACTACGCGGGAGGGGATCTTCGCCCGGATTATAAGCGCGCGCCGCAGCGGAGGTTCATTAGCGTACTGCAGCGGCGGTGGTTCCTGCAAAAAAAAAACCGAGAGAGGA
>JAPYZO010005467.1:0-11935 GCA_030522905.1 Torymus flavipes | reverse complement strand
TATTACTAAAGTAACCTATAAAAGCAGATGAATTATAGAAAATCGATGAATGCAATAACAAAGTGATCTAAAATCTGTACAACTATAAAGAATTCGGATGAACTTGTTTCGAGCCTCGTTAATTAACATTATAGATCACAAATTACAAACATTTTTACGAAAATTACTATATATTGTCTGAAATAGTCACAGCAAACTATAAAAAAGATAAAAGATCACAATACATCCTATAGCAAATTCTGCTGAAAATACAGAAAAATTATTTGTTACACTGAATTGCAAAAATGTTTTTACAGTATTTGGAAGCTTTCCACAGTAGTACAAAATTTTTTGTAATTTTAACGAAACATTTCCCTCAATGCATATGTAACGAACAATTTCCTAGGAAAAAAGCTCAAATGCAACACACAAATTCATAAAAAGTAAACGCCAGCTAGCGTGCTCCATAATATTTCGGTTACCACAGCGTCATTCTGCGCACACGGCGCTAAAAACCATCCCGAATCGGCTGGCACACCCGGACAGCCGCTAAACGCTTACTCGGTCGTGCCTCTTCCTTCGCCTTATCGCGTCGTCCATCCTCACATACACACACTGTTTCTCTCGCAAATGACGGGCTTTTAAAGGCGCGCACCTTGCTGCCGTGTTACCTACCTCACCACCAAAACACAGCGCGCCCCGATATTACGTCAACTTGCGAGGAACTCTATATATGAATGTCCCGCAGAAAGCGAATAATGCTGCAAAGTAGTGTGTAATTTACCGCTCGAGCCACGGTGTTTTACGTGGAAGGGGGGCTCTACCGATGAAGAGAGAGAGAGCGAGAGAGCTGGGCCTGATCGTGTGATGTTTGCCGGGGAGAGAGGATGCCGACTTGTCATTATGTATCAATTGCCGCTATGACGGCGATGGGGAGGGCTGGAAAAAACGAAAGGACAGAGGTACCTGAGTCCTGTGTGGGATTAGATGATTATGACTGAGCGAGGTGTAGGTTATTAGTGATATAAGGATTAAAGGAGTTGAAGGCGTTTTTTGCAAATAACTTTTAAAATAAGTATAGATATATAGGTTTGGGCAAAAGATATACTTTCATCGATATTTCTGTAGGTTTCCTGTCAAATTGTAACTCGGTCGAATGAGCACTTCGAATGGAATTCGAGGATAATTATATCAAACTAGTTTAAACACATTTATAAATAATATAGATAATTGATCTTTATTGCCGCTATAATTGAATTTATTTTGACTGACGTACCATATTAACCCATTTCGACCTGGAAAGTTAAAAATGTAAAAACCACTCGGATTTGCAGAACATTTGAATTTGAATTATTTTGTGGCTTTCAATCTTCATGTGACGTATATATGTCCTGTAAGACATAACGGGTTAATAATGATAAAAGGTGATCTTAATTTGGAGACATTCTGTAAATTTAATATTACGTTATTCAATTTAAACATGAATTACTGATTCACTGTGAATTATAATAGAATAGAATTAAAATAGATCAGCCTTATATCGCTCATAATCGCCGCACCCTCGATTTTCAACACGAATAATTTCCCGTATAATCATTCCTCGCTCCGCTGTCATAGCCCGAAACCCATTTAATCCTAATTAAAATTTTAGCAATTTCGTTTTCACCGCCGCGACTAAATTACCACGACGCCAAAATTATACTCGTGCGCAGGCGCGAACACGTTTTCTATGTATTTTTGCAAATACACATACGCGCAAGAACTACCTGCAACGCCAGCGTGAAAAGTGAGACTTTACATATTAAAAGCGAGCTATTAAGGACTAACGAGCAACGTTTGAAAGCGTATATAATTGGCATGAGATGCGCGCCTGCTCGTGTTCGCGTATATACGAGGAAAGAAAGGGGAGCGGCAAAAAAAAAATACACAGCCGGATTTTATCATTCCCGTGTATAATTATCAACTCTTGTTATGCGCGCGAGCACAGGTCCCGCGTGTGTCCAGTTGCAGAACCAGCGGGACGCGATTTCAGCGAGTTGCACACGTGTGCGCGCACCAGGTCGTATGAGATAAATTACTGCTTATGAAAGTCGTCCGTTTCTTGAATTAGATATATACACGGAAAGAAATAGTACGCTGTCCGTTGGGCGTTACGTATACCTACATACTTCAGAGTTAATATAAGTTTCAAAGACAGAGTTTTAATATATATTTCACACCTGACGTTTTAGAGTGTTCGAAATCACTTTCCGGAGCAGTACTCTCGTTACTAACGAGCTCGTTCACTTTTAACTTGTATGAAAAATATTTTCACTATATTTAATAAATTTCATGTTTATAGATTCGAGTCATTTCAACTGCTATGTCTTAATTTCACACTCCCTTACCTACTAAAAATTTTATCATACATTTTTATTCACGCGTAAAAACATTTGCAACGAAATTCTAGGTGTCGGAATTCGTTAAATATTCTCATACCTATAACCATGAAATAGTAATTTTTATTATTCAAACCAGACACCAGCAATCATAAGCCCAGTAAATTTCACTTCGCCAAACGTCTATAATTCCATTCCGCGATTTCTAGCAAGCGCTTATTCTGTGCGCACATGTCTGTCTCTCCCTTCCTTTCCCGGAAAAATATCAGGCGCAAATCTCGAGCGACGAATCCGAAAGCGAAAATGTGTCGAGTCTCTCTCTCTCTCTCTCTCTCTCTCTCTCTCTCTCCTCCTCTCTTTCTCTGTCTTTTCTCGCGATCCATCGTAGCTTTTCCTCCACCTCGAGGGCACGTCTTCGTCCTTTTCCCTTTCCCTGCTTTCCCCCGTGCGTCTGCTTTTAATGGCTTTTCTTATATACCGAAGAGAGAGAGAGAGAGAGAGAGAGAGAGAGAGAGAGAGAGAGAGAGCTTGCGCGTGTACGTACACAGCGCGCGACTACTCCCTTTGCCAGGCGAGCGCTATCTCTAGAGCAACGCGTAATTGCTTAAATTAAGTACTTCCTCATCTTGCTCGATTCGTCATTTACCTCGCGGCGCTTCCATTGTGCCCCCCCCCCCGCCGCTCTTATTCTCTCGCGGGAGGTGGAGGCAAAGCGACATACCACTCGGCGCATTTCGAAGAGAGATAGAGGGAGAGAGAGATCCTTTCTCTCTCCGTATATACGTACAGCAGCCTATCTATATAGGTATATATATACTAGCGGGGGCGAGGGCGCCTTAACCGCTGCTAATTCGCGCTAATACTGGATAGAGGCGTAGGTACATCAGCGCACGTGTGTCGGATTTTCGGCGGTGTGCTATATAGCAGGGACACAATAGACCGGCGGCCGGGGCACACGATGATTGCTTCTTCTTCGTTTTTTTCTACTCTCTCTGTCTCTCTTCGTTTTGGCTCTTTTGCCGTTCCTTTTTACTTTCTAGCGACGCCGACCTCGCTGTCCGGAATCTACTCCCTAAGGTTCGAAATTGCTTCGGCGTACACGGCCGAGAAGGACGCGTTTAACTTTCTCATTTTACGGTTGGCGGAAAAAGGAGCTCTCTGGGACTCTACGGCGCGCTGTGTTGCTCCTGTCCGAGGCGCAGGATAGTCCGTGCAGCTATATATATACATAGACACGAGCTGTACACGAAAATCGCGAGAGAGTGATTTATTTTTCTTGGAGGGAGAAGTGGGCGCTCGGGGCCACCTTGCACGGGCTGCCCCGGAGCAAAAATAATAACGGCTTCGGGTGGAAAAGATTTGTCGAGAGGATCGCGATAGAGAGTTTTTCAGTTTAATGAGAATTTGGAAATAGTGTGCTGCGCAACGAGGGTAATTAATGCTGGTTACTCGATGCTGTAAAAGTATACGAGTATACGGGATTCATTAGCATGCAATTATAGGCGTACGATTTTTTTTGGCAACGTGGTACGCGAAAATAAATTATTTAAAAACTTTTGCGACTATAGTGGAGGACTATTCGCACGCTAAACAACTTGAATTTGTTGGACAGCGTTTCATAAAATTTTACTTGGCATGAGTTTTACCAAAAGGTTGATGTGCAAAACAAATTTTCGAATAGGTAATGCGGCGGTGTATAAGGTCAAACTTAAATGAATGTTAATGAACGCAATATTTCCTGCGAGTTTTACACTTTTAATGCAATTAATTACTTACGGCCATAATTATAACGTGAAGTGTGATATGAAAATTTGGGTAATTCCAAAATTTACTGGATCTCTCGCTGAGTCGTCTGACACAAATTTATTTTCATAGAAATATATGTATTTCTGACAAAAACATTTTTAATGAAAACGGGAAAAAAATGTTAAGTATCATTTTGGTGGATTTGTCTGGACTTTCTTCGACACAAGATAAATCGGAGAAATGTGAGTAATGCGACGGAATGATAAATTGAAACTGGGACTTACTTATTCTTGGAATGATGCGTGTTAAAAATTACTTGGGGACTATCCAGCCGGCCTTAAGTAAATGAACTGAAAGAATTAAAAGACTAAAAGTTGTTGCCGTTTTTAGTACACGAATTATGCCAACGTAAATGCCAGCATGGCGCCGAACGTCTTTTTACGTCTTTCTGATGAGCTCATCATACAGCATCGAGAGTGAAAAATAAAAGTTTATGATATATTCTCTTTCAACTTCTCCAATGATTTAATGAATAACGTTATAAAAAGATAAATTGTTAATTTATTGTGTCCACGGTTAAAAATGGTTATTAACATAAAATTATAATATTGTTAATTTTTTTAAAATGTTATTAAAAATAAATATTTTATATTTATACATATAAAAAGAGTTATGCAGAAATAATATTTAGAAATTAGAGATATTGTACAAATTTTATTCTTCATAGAAATACACTCCCATTAATGCTATAGTTAATCGAGCGCGTATCTTATTTAATGAAGCATCAGTAGTGTTTGATTCTCAATCCGATGAATGTATTTAATACTAAAATTTGTGTGCTCAATTGAGTTTCCAAACGATATTTCAAGCATTTTGAATAAAACATATAAATTTTGAAGGATCTCAAATGATACTAATTATGTACTATCGACGAGCTATTCAGTATTTCAGTAGAAGTGCATTTTTAATCGTTCAAAAATATTCTGCTTTATATAAAATACACTTTCATGCATCCATTCAATAAAGTGTCCTCTTATATTCATTGTATCAAGACTCGATTATGGTGGATGCAATTGGAATTCGACATCAAACATGTGATGCAATATAGCCCCGAGGATAAATACGAAAAACCAATCAGACTTTGCCTCCTCCCCCCGAACAAATACTTTCAAATCTATCTTTTCTCTCTTTCAATCATTTAAAGGTTGCTCCAATCCGTTTATTCACCTGTGCCATAACTGCGCGCTTTTATCAAACGCGATATTATTTACCCCAAAATGTATCAGACGCGTATCAGTTAGATTATACAGTTTTTCCTCTCTAAAGCCAAGCGTGTGAAATACAATTTTAAAAACATCCGAGAAAGAAAATACTGTTTCGGTTTTATTAAAAAAAAAAATATGTATATATGTTTCCCCTAAAACCCATAACTCTAATTAAACAAAAATATAGAGTGAAGGATCATACTAAAACTTCGCTCTATAGTAAAATATATTGCTACCTAATAAGTTTTTAGCTAAATGGAAGTTACAATGCCTATATTATGTCTGTTAAAAACAAATACTTTATCCAATTTCCACATATAACTTTTGACATTTTCACTACAGAAAGAGTTAAAACAGATAAAATTCCGCTTTGAGTTTTTTATTAAAAATCATGCAATCAAGCAGAAAACTCTATCTAGAAGAAGAAATTTCCTCTAAATTCTTCCAAATAAAATTCAAATCAACCGTTCCATTATTTATGCCTCTCAGATTACTTAACAATCAATATCGACGCGTTAACACCAATAAATATCAATTCCATACCACTCAAAATCATCTCGCTAATTATCCACATCTAATCATCGCATTACGCAGTATCAATTCTCCGTTTCACGCCGCCAGCTCCACACGCCTTCTCGACGATACACACACAGTCGCCAGAGCGCGCGACTATACCCATCAGCGTTCGCACCTGCACCGCTTAATTTCCCTCGATATTTATTACACCGGGCGGCCGTAATCCAACCGGATTATGCGCGATACGCCGGCTTTTCACTCACTCACTCTTTCGTCTTCCCTCTCTCATTCTTCTCTTTCTCGCGCGCGAACAAGTTCGATCGGCGTGCGCGGCGCGAAGACTCTCTCGCGGCCCGATAACGCGCCCGCAGTTTTCGGCGAGATGCCCGTGTTCGGCTTATCTTTTCCCTCCTTCCCTTCTTCACGATTTTTCGGGGAGGGCGAGAGAGAGAGAGAGAGAGAGAGACAGATAAGGGGCGCCGATTCTTTTGCTATCGCGGTAATTAATTTCGCCGCCCGTTTCGTTGTCGACTGAGGGAAAGAGACGAAAAAGGAGAATCCCGAATGGGGGATTTCTCGGCGTTTTATTGCGCGGCGCGTGCGCGTCTGTCTCTGTTTCTTTTCGGATTTTATTGAATTTTGTTTTAAAAGGAGGTGGATTCGAGGCGACGCGACACGTTTTCTGTTTTACGGATAGCGTACCTCTAATTAAGATAATTGGTTTGTAAACATCTTTCCGACGAGAGTGACGAATTGCGGTTAACCTGTTTTCTTTTAAGTAATGAATGTAATATTTTTGCAACGAGAGTAACGAATTGCGGTTAACCTGTTTTGTTTCAAGTAATAAACGATAATGTTATGGCAACGAGAGTGATGAATTGCGCTTAATCTGTTTTGTTTTGAATAATTAACGGCAATATTTTTCCAAGCGGTTCAGCTCAATTCAGTAGTTTTATTTTTGATATTACAGGATACTTAATTTACGGGAAATTGTTATTTGTAAATCATTAAAAATATATATTTTTTTAATACTTAATACTAATACTCTATGTATTGATTATTCTTGTATTCAATATACTGTATATATTTCCTAGAAATTCATTTTGAGTAAATCGAGAGCGATATATTAAATATTCTAAACTGATATAGGTACAGACAGAACCCATTTCCATACAATTTCAAACACGCACAATCGTTATAACGTATTGCCGGCGCATAAATATTAAAATAGACGAAGCATATCCCTAACCGAGATATAATACTTTCATTAAACATTTTTATTCAACCATAATTGAAATCTAAAACCTATCAAAAGAAGAATACAGCAATAAAAATACGACAGATTTTCATCGAATGATAAATACCAACATCCATTGATTCAGATACACGCCCATCCATATGGTAACGGTATAATCCAACCGAATTATGAAGCCATTCTTTCTCTCTCTCCCTCTCAGTCCTACGCGCATCCCGCACCGCGGGCGATCATCCGCCAGTGTAAACAAGATAGCATTCGACGAAATTTCGTATATAGTCTTCGTCAGCGCATGCTTATGGCCACGAGAATACCTCAGCAGGACCACGATGCGACCGTAAACAATTGCCTCGTCCGCTCCTCGAAAAATTTACGAGCCCGCACGAGAATCTATATAGAGAAAGACACGATAGGCGGGCCGCATCGTATATACTTATCGCCTCCCGCGAATTTCGACGCGTGTACGAATTGAAAAAGAAGGAGAGGAGAGGGAAGGAGAGGCGGAGATAAGCCGCGACAAGGTAGGTTTCGCGAAGGACGCGGGCCACGCCGAGGATTCCGTCGGTGCGCTTTATATATACGCGCGAGCGTGTATGCGTTATCTCTCGCGGGCACGCCGCGCGCGACGTATAGTTTTCTCTCTTTTTGTTTGCCCGAGATAGGGTAAAATGGATTAACGCGCCGCGGCTACTTCCCCGACGACGCGAAGCAGTTCGTCTCCTTTCTCTGCGCGTGTATTATATGCGTGCGCGGAGAAAGAAGGAAAGAGACGCGCGGCCGTTCGAAAATTGCTCTCTTGTATTTTTGCGAGAGAGGTAACGAGGGTTACGTGTTCCTCGTGAACGGCTCGCCCGAGATAATGATGATGTATTTATTCTCCGTTTGTCGGCCGCGCGGACCGAACGAATTTCACCGAGATAAGCGCGCCGGACAATGTAGCTTTTTGTCTTATCTCGTGTATTTTATTCGCTGCGAGGAAATAATAAACGTCGAGGATGCGGGGATCGCTGACGACGGAGATTTTAAAGACGTTCGAGCGTCTAGTCGCGAGAGATGAATTTTAAATTTCTGATGGATTTTATTGGTTCTAAATGTCCTCTACCTTTGCATTTATATTTATAAATGAGGATATAACGTGCCGGTCAGAACTGGTCGCGCGATATTTTCGCCCGTTAAATACAGACATTACGCACTGCTTTGTGAAATTATTCACGTCGTAATTAACGCGGGATATGATAAATTTTCAGCCGTGAAAGCGAGCACGAAACCGTAAACACTTCTTCTCCGCTTTTATCATGACGCATCGATATTTTTTTTTTCACACACATCATAAATTCCGAACGTTATAAACTCCGAGCATTGCGCACAATGCTCCAATGCCATATCACCGCACGATTCCTCCTGTTGCATCACAACCGATCTCTGGAATCTCTGGAAAAAAGCGAACCCTCGCTCCCGGAAAGTTTAGGCGAAAAAAAAACACACGAGCCGATGCGAACCGATTTCCACGGGAGATCCACGCGTGAAATTAAAGCCCCGCGGCGGCGGAAAAGCGCCGAGTCAGGCGAGAGAGTTTTTCACCTACACGAAATAAGCCACGCCTGTAATCTAATAACGACCGAGCGTGCAGTGCGCACCTGTTAACGCCGCTTGAGTCTTCGGGACGAAAACCGGCACGCGCGACGACTCTCGACCATCGACGATCCGGTCGGATCTCCTTTTTCGGGATTTCTCTTTTTTCTCATAAGAGTCGGGGCCAGAAAGAGAGAAGGATGTCGCTGTCGCGGGAACGACTTCGGGCAGCGTGCGCGTACTCCTTAACGATTGCCTGATTTATCGAGTTCCGCGTGTTAATGTTGAGAGAGAGGGGGAGAGAGCTGAAGCATTGATCGCTAAAAATAGCGGCGTGTTGAGGCAGGGTGATGAATTTAATTGCCTCGTGGACGAGGCTGTTCAAATTTGTTGAATGCGAACAAGTTTCTTTTGAAGTGAGACTATAATTTTATCTTTTGGTTAATAGTGGTTTTTAAGTAAATCCGTTACGAAGACTTGCTGTATATTTACACTTATTTCTCAAATTCTAATACGAGAGTGCAGGGAAGTGTTTCGATGTGATACTTACAGCGAGTGAGCTGCATTTTATGCAGCAAAATTATTCACACGCGGTAATGATAAGCATACTGCGAAAGTTTTTATCCTGCTTTTGCGAAATGCAAATTATCAATATTCCTGACGAGCGACAATTTGAGAGCGTGCTTCACTGTAAAAAATTAAAGCAAATTAATGCGAATAACCGTTCATTCGAATTTATGAATTTGAATTTAATTCTGCTCATAAAGTTTCACCTATAGGCTAATTTGAATTTTCGACAACTGGATTCGAATTTATGGCCGTAAATAAAACACCTGAAATTAAGTTGTACTTATCAGAATTTTATTTGAGAAAAAAAAATATATTCGGATATGTTTCCCTATACTTAATGTTTGCATATTTTAAATATAATTAAAGTTACGTCGTAATTAGTATAAGTCAGACGTTTTATTTCTCTCTGCAATCTCTTTTTTTTATTATAAATTTATGCATTTTACAATAGTTCAATATTAAATCATGTTTTAATTAAGAAACTAACAAGCGTTTCTTACTGTTTCAGAATAGACTCTAACTATTACAAATTACATTGACCTCCTTTGTAAAATTAATATTTATAATGAAAAAGCGCATTTCCGTATATGCATATATATGCCCGTATCCTTTCGAAGAATCTTAACAACTTTTATAAATATAATAATAAAAATATGGATAAAAATTAATGTTTATCATCGGCTCGGAATATTTTTCGACGCGCTCATATCAGTATCACCGCGTGTAATCGCCGTGAATTTAACGGTAAATTTTACGTACAAATTTTACGAACGCATTACATAATTCAACGAAGCACGCGCGCACTTGTGTGTGTGTGTGTATTCTCGATACTCGTAGAAAAGCGCCGCTGCTTTGTATAAATGAAATTCTCACCCTGAGAAATCTAATATCAAACGCCCGAGCGGGAAGTCTCACTGTATATAAGAGAACGCATCTCTCGCTTGCTCGAACTAAGATATTCAATATCACACTTTACTCCTATACGGCCCGATGCACGCAGCACGCCGTAAAACCGGCGGTATTTCATATTTAAAATAACGCTCGGCTCTAACCCAATATTCCCACAAACCGGTATATCCACGAACTCCCTCTCCACTATATCCATAAGAGATAGAGATATAGAGAGAGAGAGTCTGCCGCTCGCACTGCGAAAAATCATCCGCTCGCCGATACATTCATAAGGTACGCGCTAATAGCATAATTTCACCCGCCTCCGGGGCTGCAGACCCGCCGCGAGGCTATTTGTTTACGAGCTGCACATATATACACAGCCGCGTCCGGCATCGTACAACAATATTCCGCGGTCGCCTTTTTTTTCGTTATCCACGCTTGGTTTCTCGATCCTTATCGAGCGCGCCCGTACAAAGGCGAGAAAAATCCCGCGGAGATTCAGAGTTTATAAGCGATATTTATCCTCCCGCGGCGACTTATAGGCGTAGGATATATATTTTTCCCTCGCGCCTATATACGAAAGAGAGAAAGAGAGAAAAAGCGAACGCCGCGCTATTATGCATCGAATTTAATGCGACGGGCTCGTATATTTCACCGGCGTTTACGAGCCCGGCTGCCGCTGCCGCCGCCGCCACCGCCGCTGTGTGATGTCTCTATAAACGCGAGAAAGGATGGAATTAATAATTCTCCACTCGTGTGATCGAAGAGTGTCCTTCGTCGAGACATATATATATTACGCGCAGCGATCGATGGGTCGAGTCGCGAAGGGGTCAAGTGCGTTTCGATTCCACGAGAGATGCGACAAGAGCTCGGTGCGCTGCTTTAATTGCGAGTGGCAATCTACCGTTATTCTATATTGCACGCCCCCGCTCGTCATCGGGCCTTTTTACATTGTGCCGCTTGACGTTGGAATATATATTGCGCGAGCTGTCGGTGTGTATATATAGGGGGAGAAAAGCGACTCTTATGCTCTTCGAGGGTGCGGTCGTGGCATGGTTCTTGTTATAGCAGAGGGAAAGGCTGTTTGTAATTGGTCAGGTGAATCCTTTTCCGCGATTCGAATTCAATGGGAGCGTGTATATAGACGGCGGAAGGGGCGCGAGTTCGATAGAGTGGCTTGTTCGCGGGATGAAAAAAAAACTTTTATTGCGAGGGAGGCTGACCTTTGTTTTACGCTGTACAGCGTGAAAAATGCTTTTCTATGTACAGCGTTTTTATTGGATTTGAATTCCCGGATGTTGGCGAGGTTTCTCAAAACACGTCGATTGTTGCAATAACCTGAGAGAGAAAGAATCACCTGAATGGTTTTTAATTAGATCTATCTAGGTGCTCCATCGCCGAAATAGTCTATACCATCTGTTTTGGAGTCCATATTATACACTATTTCGACAATGGAGCACTTTTCACTCTCAATTAGTAACTTAGTACTTAGTGGAAAATTTCCACTATTTTACATTAAGAAAGAATTGTTAGAAGGGATCACTGCTTTTGTTGTAATCTAAGAGCTTTATACAATAATCTTTTTTTTATCAGCGCGCTAGGTATTAAAATTTTGTAATAACTTCAAACATATATAATAATTATTTCCATTCAAATAAATGTATTTTCGTTATTATCATTATTCGTTTCAATATTATTTCGTTATTATCATTATTCAAGTAAATGTATTTTCGTAATCATAACTTCTTTTTAAAATATAATAA
>JAPYZO010005466.1:0-14234 GCA_030522905.1 Torymus flavipes | reverse complement strand
AAATCTCGTTGGAAATAAAAGCTCGTCTCGCGCGTATAGCTCCCGCCGCCTGATTTATCATCGAGGCTAGCCCACGCGCATTATACACGTGTCGCACAAACACACACGCGCGGCAATAGGGAAAGGGCGATGATGGCGGCCGCGCCGGAAAAACAGTGCTACCTGTAAACAATGCGCGCGGGGCGGCCTGATTCCCGTATATATGTATACAAGCCGTCTCCTCTCTCCCTCTTTTTTGCAACAATAATTCATCACCGCACGCGCGCATACATATATACATCCCACGTGAAAAGCCTGTCGCCACCGCGACGCTGAATCGGCCGCGGCCGTGCGCGAACTTGCGTTTGAAAAATGTTTTATTGCCGCGTCTGATTGCGCCTCTCTAACTTCTTTTCCATTGTTAGTTTTTCGCCCTTCATCTCTCTTCATATCCTCGACCGCGCCATTCTTTTTTCCGTCTTGTTTTTGCGTTCACGGGGAATCGAGTGCGCGTCGTTTGTCTCCCTCTGTGCGGCTCTGTATGTATAGCTCCCGTCGTTCGAGGACGAATAGTGGGTGTGTGTTTGTGTATTGCAGTGTGCACGCGCTCGCGCATGATAAAGACCATACGGGGAATATGCGTTTGTCGATGTCCAGCTGAAACTATGAAAAATATTGCGAATGTTCGTCGTTCCGTGTGTGTGGCTTAACGAACTGCTCGCTCCCCTTCGTTTACTCGCAACTTGCAACTGCGATAGAGGAGAAAAAAAACATTGCGAATAACTCTTCGCGTGCCATCCATTTTTATTTGAAACGGTATAAATTAATATCGGCTTTACGGTATCTTTTTTCGAAATATTTATATTTATTCTAAAAAAAAAAGAGTTGGGAACACGAGAGGATATCCAAACCTATTACTTAGCTTTCTGAAACTTAATTTCAAAATTGTGAGAGTGAATCAACAACTTATTTTGTATCAAATAATGACTAAAAAATATACATTAGCGCAGAATTTAATGGATGTATAAATAGACTTTCATTCCAAATATCGTTCGACACGTAAATTGCATTTTTTTCACATGCACTTTCATCATTTCATTTCAACAAAGAAATATTACATCTTTCTCCATAACATATATTTAACGCCCGCACGCTTATAGCATGACAAACCTCTTTCCCAAAAATAGCGAAATTTGAAAATAAGTTTTTAGCCATTTTCGATTCTTAAAATTTTTTGTCACTGTTCCAAAGTTTTTCCTTAGGAAAACACCTAACTAAGAAGTATAGGGAATATTATATGATCGCTACTAAAATCAATCATATAACGGTGAGGAAACCCATTATAAAATAATATTGAGTAACTTAGCTCGTGTAGAAAAGGTCGTATATAGAAATCAGAAAGCGCAATTATTACAAAACGTCCTTTCCGGAACTTTTTTAATCGCTCACCGCGCCCATACATCAGCCTTCGGTAAAACTTGGCTGGTGAAGTGCAGAAGTGTAGCTGCATATACAAGTATATACATGTACAGGAAAGGAAATCCCGAATCCGCTGCCACTCGACGCGCACCGCCGACTGTGGGGCAAAAGCCTCGCGGACCGTAAATTTGCCGCGCGTCCTTCTCGATTTGCATTTTCACACACCTTCCCCATCGAACGACGGCGGCGACGACGAGTCCGTCCGGATTAAAGTCTCCCGTAGTGCGAGTGCGCCTTGGCCCCGCCTCTCCTTCCATTTCCGTGCAGTCTTTTTTTTCGGTTCTCAGCTGCTGCTGCTACCGCGTCGCTGCAGCTATATATATACCTGTGACTCCTCGCTGTGCGCTTTTCCAACTTCGCTCGTCTCCGTTCGTTTTTTTATACATTTTTTTTCTCCAGACTTTGGCTAGGTTTGAAGGGCTCCGCTAACCTTTTTTTCGGGGAAGGGAAGACCTGGGTGGGTGAAATTTTATATCTCCGTTTCGCTCGATGCCCTCGTATTTTCTTATTGGGTTTCCCGAGCTTTTTCCGCGCGTCGCAAAGTTGGCGCGATAAAATTTTTAGATCTAATGTATTCAATTTGTAAGCGGAGTCGCGCGCCCCGGAGATGTAAGGGGTTTAGAGGGCGAGAGCGAGCGATGAGAATTGTTAGTTTTACATTTCTATTTTAGCGAAATTTTCCTGGAACGTTGTAATAAAATTTACTCGAGAAATATATGCTGAATAAATTTGCTTTTTCAGGTATTCTGCTATTTTTTTTTCATTAAAATATTCCTTTAGAGAAACAGTTTTACAATCAAAGTATATTAGTTAAAGGATTAATTTAATTTCTATACATTTCTATACTATTATTTAGTTTGATTCAGATTTGAGCTCCAATAAAATTAGAGACATAAATTGATAGATTTAAATGAATGGGAAAAGAGGGAAAAAAGCAGTATTAACACGTATCTCGAGCTTGCAATCAAATGTTGAGTAATTTGAGGGAATGGTATTTAATTGAAATAAAATTCACTCGTAGTACAGTGCAATTTCACCAATTTAATTACTTCAAATGGATATATACGGTTCGTTGAATCAATGGTAGAAATGAAGAACTGATTCTCTATACTATCGAATAGCATGCGGAAAATTTCACAATACAATTTCTTCCAAAGATGCTACAGAAAGTCACTCTTGAATTTAGTAGGTATTAGTAGAATTTATGATGCTATATCTAAACTATAAAGAACAGATTGAAAATTATCACAACAACATCTCAATAATTGGAACAAAAACTTTACTTCAAATACCACATATCGCGAACAATAGCTCTCTTTCACCGTTTTCTTCTCCACTCCTCTGTATACACTCGAACGGACCGTTCGCTGAAAACAACTCGAAAAAGCGCCCGCCCCAGTCGAATCCCTCACAGCTCCGCGACTGCTTAATCCCCGCACGAAATTTATGAATAAAACTGGCCCGCAGCAGTGGCCCCGCGTGTTTTCCCTGCTTGTTTGTCTCGCCCGAATAAAGGGGGGGGGGCGGAGGGGTCGAGACTAGGAGTACAGGGAAGAGAGTCGGGGGTGGCGGAAGGAAGGAAGCTTGGCTTGGCGGTGGCGGCGACTAGCTGTCTAGCTCAGGGATTCGGGCGCTCGGCGCTTGTCAACAAACTACTCGTAAACTCTCGCAGGCGGGCGGGAATTCCGGAAAAATACGCGCGCGGCCGATAAGAAGGGCACATGGCAAAAATAGTTGCCAGCTCGCGTCACGTCGCGTGCGACCGTCATTCAGCAGTGCGCAGGGAGTAAGAGAAAAAGTGAGAGAGAGATATAGAGGAAGGGGGAGTTTCGACTTCGACATGGCGCCGTGGCGAGTGGGCCGAGTGTAGGGAAAAACATGTGAACTTTTTTCGCGCTGTAGGAGGCCGCATCATCGTTGCGCGCGGAGGAAGAGTTGCGAACTGGTTTTTGGGTTACGAAAAAACCGTGGCAGCGTGTCTCTCAGTACGGGCTTTTACTGTAATTTTTAAAAATAAATAATTTTATTGTTATTAATGAAGTTGAGTGATAAATATACAATATTGACTATTGGCCACGCTTAAAGTCAACTTTGTTTTGCTTTTATATGAGGATTTGCACTTCGCGAAAGAGTCGCATTTTTCTATTGCTTTCAACTAAAATAAATAAATATGTTACGAGCTTTTTCTTCTTATTTCCAAATGAAAATGCGCGTTAAAATTAGATGATTGGAACTTTAACTGAAATCTCCTAATTGAGACATAATAATGACGCGTACATTTGCGCAAGCAATAATAATGCCAAGTGGCTCATTCTCAAACAAGCGCGGACCTTTAATCTCGAATGTAAATTTTTAAGGAAACTCAGCTACGTTTATACTAACGCTAGAAAAAAACTGGGAGCTTGCGCGAATTATGCCGCAGCCGAGGCAACGAAAAAGCAAAAGCGAGGGCTACAAAGCTGAGCTTGCGACCCGTGTGCGTTCACTCGCTCGCTTGCTCGCTCGAGATTCAAGGAAAACTCGTCGTTATTTTCCTTTTCCCTCAAACTAACCCCGAGTAAATAAACTAAGCCCGAGCGAGCTAGCGCGCTGGCGCGAGGTCCGGTCGTGAAAACATTTCGTTTGTCGAAGGGAGTGACGTAGAAGCGCGATATTTGTGTATGCACACCTAGCGAGTGGGTGTTGAGGTTGCCATCGAAAATAAGAAAAAGGATCGAGAGGGAGAGCGAGAAAGAGAAAGAGAAAGGGATAGGGAAGAAAAGAGATGGAAGGAGGGAGAGAAAACATTTTAATTTTATTTATTCGTATTAACCAATTTTATTTATACGTATTAAAAATCGCTTTTAATGCCTGAGTGGTCCTTTACTACAGTATTCGTTGCAATTGTATCTAGGTATCTTTTCGATATAAAATAAAAGGCAGTATAAAGTTTAAACGTTTAGAGTGCTGGTATTTTTCCCTTGAAATTCGATATTTTCTAGAGGTATGATTTATGTATGTAAATAGCTTATAAACCCGTGAAGTTTTGAAGTTACCTGGTGCCTAAAAAGGTCAGGCCGGCTCTCTAATGGTTAAACTTAGGCAATGCAAAAAAATTATAGATACGATTGATGAATTAAAATTGTACATCGTTTAACTGTTGTTGTAAAAAGTATATTCTGACATATTATGTTATCCATTTGAACAAAATGGATTTTTCATACAATATTTAAGCAAGTTCATCTCTTTATGGTCAAGAAATTAGTTCCAGTTTAAGCGTTACCGTGCGTGTAATTTACTCGTCATATGTGTATCGTGTGGCATGCATACTTTATGCTAGTGAATCATGTGCAGGAAATCAAATCAGTGATCTTTTCTTTCGATCTGGCGGCACGTGTTATGATCAATAATATAATATTGTAGAAAACGTCACGCTCTTACGACAAAGCTATTGAAATCATATGTACTCCACGTATACTTGATTGCATTTACTGAAGTGGTTTAGTAGCGTTAAATTATATCTATACAGAGACAATTTATTTAATACACTAACATGTTTAGCACACACCAAGGACATACTAGATCATCAATTTTAAAATATATTATGTTCTTTTTGAGTTATTTATTGGAAAACCAAATTCATTACTTAAATGAATTTACCACGTCGTAAAAGTTTAGTGATTCCGAACGTACTCACATACTTTCGAGTCTCGGATACGCCCTAGATAACTCCGGTATGTTAAAGAGGCGGATGGTTGATCAAAGAAAAGCACTGACCTATGCGACTTTTAGTTTCTGATTTATGGTCGAAAATTTATAGCTCGATACAAATGAATGTACATTGAATATTTTTTAAAAAATCCTCACAGTTTAGTACATGATTATTTTGGGTTGCTTTAGAAATTTAATATAACTCGTTTCGCGTAGATTATTTGTTAAAGACTTAGGTTAAGTCATCAAGCTTTCTGAAATTTTATGCAAATTCAACCGTGCTCTCAAGTAAAAACATATTTATAGCACCGTTATGTGTTAATAAAACCACTGCCAAATCAATAATTTTGTAACAAAACTTAAATTTTTGCTATTAGAAAGCTTTCTCCACTAAAAACCAACAGCACAACAGAATTTCAGTCCTCCCATACTTTACATTCGTTACATATTCCTGACAATCGCCGACTGACATCAGCCACAACCCTAAACAGGCGAATAATGGAGAAAAAGGAAAGCGATATATACCGAATAACGCGCTGTGTTCGCAGTCCTTAAACCCCCTCCTTATCCGTTTCTATCCAATAGAAAAAAAAGACGCGAAAGAAAAGAAAAAACGGAGCAACTCTCGGCCCGATGAAACGTAATTCCTCCCCTTCGCGTTGCGCTCCGCCTCTACAATAGCGCTGGCTCGCTCTCGCGCGCGTCCCTCGCTTTCGTCGAGAATCGCTCTCATTTCAATGCGAAATGAGGTCCATAAATTTCCCCGTCTTTCATCGCTCTCCTCCTATATATACCTATACGTACACACAGCCACGCTCACACACACGCGTCTCTCTCTAGCGCTCGTGCGGCCCGCGCGGGATCTGGAAAATCCGGCGAGCGCGCGGGCAATAACTACGGCAGCAGGTAGTATTTACCGTTGCTATATCATTTCCGGGCATTTTGCTTCCACCCTTCTCCCCGCTTTTCCGACAAAGGAGCGGTAAAGTTCGTGCCCGCTCGTCGATTTGCTACCCCCCGCACGGCTCTCGCTACACCGCGACTCGCGAGCGCACGCGGCCGCTCAAAGGCCCATTACGAAAATGAGTATTAAAATAAATTATGCGAGAGCGAGTGCGCGTGCTGCACTTGCGCGCTGGGCCGAGTGCGTTTTGCCTTTTGCGCGAATCAATTTACCTAAATAGTTAACTCACGTGAGCGCGCGCGAGGTCGCTTTTCCCGGTCTCGAATGAAGTTGGGAGTATGAGCGTGCACACGCCGAGTTAAATACATATACATATGTGCTCCCATTCTTTTGGGCCTCTGAGGCGAGCGAGTTTATGTTTGTACGGTGATGTGGCAGCGAAGCTAGTGTGTGCACTCGCCGGGCTTCGTAATTGAACGTGTGTCAACGAAAATTGGCAAGGGCTTTACAGGTAATGATGGAGTACGTAAGCGCCTTTTGGTATCGAATTGGGTTTCTCTTTTATACGTATGTACGTATGTGTTATTTTCATTGCGGGTTTATTTAATTCTCATTATAGAGAAGAAGAACTCAAATCTTATTAAATGAATAAAAATGATGTAATTAATTATTAATTAATAATTATAGCATGTAAGCGAATTTCTTTTATTTATATTGTACTATACCTACAAAGAGGCAATACTATTTACTTTCGTAGGATTTACTTTTACATTTTTAGTCTATGATATACATAGATTCGAAAAGTATGAATATTGAAAAGGAGTTTATCAATAGGATTTTTCGGTTCCTAGACCGTAAAGTTTGATTTTATAGACCGAGTGTCTCTAAATTTGTACAAATGATTATTCACTTATTTGAGTAGCATGACTATGTACTGGCAACAAGTGCGAGAGTATGTACTTGCAATAAGGGCACGACTATGTACTTACAAAAAGTGAATATTCACCTATTCGACTTTAGAGAGTGGGAAGTGTGGGTCTGAGAATCAGCGCAACCGGTCTCAGAATATATACAACCCACTGGGCTGGAAAATCGCCGATGGACACATGTAGAGAAATATACTTCTTCTGATGCCTTTGATTTCTTTTTCATTCTAGAGTGTAACGTCACGGATGGTGATTACAAACAGTATAGATATAGAATTAATAAACTAAAACGTACGGTTACAAGATCAAACCGAACAGAGATGAGCTCTGTGATTTCAAGATGGATTCTATAGTTAGGTGCCTCCTTTTTTTATAAGAAAACTGCAGTCCTCGCACATAACAGTATTTTGAACAAATATGGCAAAAACTCCCTATACTGGTCATTTTTAGAGAACAAAATTAAACCTACTTTTGAAGCATGGTTAGACATATTGAACAATCCTGCTGCTGTCAAATAATACATTACAAAGTTCATAGAGATTCAAAATTTTCGGACTGGCTAAGTAGTCCCAGAATCCTCCGGCAAACATTCGCGCTCTGTGTATTCAGCGAAAATTTCCCCCAAACTTGAGGTATAATGCACTCGAGAGCCCCGGGAGTAGAATGGGACAAGTTTCACTTTAATTAAAGTGAATCTTCGCCTCGCGAACACCGACGACGATGTTAAATGCACAGCTCTTACCCCCTCTCCCTCTCTCTCTTGGGAAAGAGCAGAGATCGTGGCTCACAGTCCAAACGAACCTTTTGGTAATGAATTATCAACTAATTGTAAGAGAAAAATTGAAGAAAGAGAGAGAGAGATTGAAAAAAATATCATTACGGGCGCTATTATTATTTGTCATTATGTGACAAGTCCACACCTCGTACGCTCGCAGCTGAATTTCTGGCAGTAGTTGCCCTTTTGCTAAATAATAGCGTGGGTGTCCCGTTAATTATTAATTTGGTAGCAAAGACTAGGCACGCTGGCACGATTAGTTTCATTATCTTTCACTCCAAATCAATCATACGTGTCGGATGACGTGTAATATATTTCCTCTCTCCCTCACTCTCTCTCTCTCTCTTTTGCTCTCTTGTGCCACGGCCACCGCACGCTACAAGCGTACAACAAGTAATTTGAATATATTCGAAAAAGCACCGCACCGCTACATACAAATAGGTGCGTGGGCGCATACATATTACGCACATATTGCGATTGGCTGAAATCCGACGAATTTCACCGCTAAAAGCATCAATCGCGAGCTAATTTTCCGCCCTTTGAGTTGTGCCGCGACACGCCCATCCTCGTACCGCGGGTTGTACATTACATGATTCCGTGCGTCATGACTGAATGGGTTATACGAAAAAATTCCAGCGCTAGAGCACCGCCGGAAGGCTTATTCCGTGCGTCAGAGTCGATTGCGATTTACGCCCGCGGTAAAATGTAAAGCTTAATTCGCACGGTTCTTGATTCGGCTCCGCTTATCTCACATATAGCGGCGAGCTCCCAGCGTCGATCCACAACGTAGGGGCGAATTTCCTCGATAATTAGATGGAGTATAAACCGGTATTATGAGAGTGTGGATATACATTGCTTGCCGTTACCTATATACTACGATATTATATGGGCGCGCATTAATAATATAAACGCTCTCGTTTATACGCGCGTACTGTATTTATTTTATTCTTCGCCAGCCGGAGATTAATGACGTGCCTTTTATCAACGTGCCAGACTATTTTTACACGAAGTTTTGAATGTTTATCATCAGGTCCGCTACTGTTTGTTTTAATACATTGTAATTCCAGTGTATTATCAGCATAATGGCTGTTTCGCGGAATTCTCACGTGATAAATGTAGGAACATAATTCCATCAAACAGCATGTCGGCTTCCTGAAACTATACATATACGAAAGACTCGTCGGATGGAGAGTTCATTTGAAATAACGTTGACCATCTAATTATCATTTCCTGAAAATCGCTCGATATTGTAATAGACAGCTATTATTATGCGATTGTTTGCGCCCTCTTCATGAAATAATTCATATTATTGCAATATGCTGACAGTACGTAGAATTCGATTGATGTGAAATGCACTGATTGGGTTCATGACGATTGCAAAAAATTTGATCAGGGAGAGAAATACTGGATAGGAGGGTATTACTGCTGCTCAGCAGTTTCTTTAATAACGTTTATAGCTTTAGGTATAGGGTGACTTCACCAGTGGTGGAACAGGCACCAGTGAATGAACATTTTCTTTAAATATATATGAAAATATCAATCTTTCTATGTATTGTTCATCTAACGTGACGAACATTCTGCGTAAAAGAAATTATATTGTTAAGAATAAAATCATAAAATCGTCGCTATTAAGTGTTCATTCACTGGCAATATATTCATTCACTGGTGACCCGTATTTAGATACTAAGATGTGTAAACAAAATTTTTACTTTGATTCTTTATTCAAAATTTGTTCACCGACGTAAAGTTTGAACATTTTAGAATATAAATATCAAAGGATTTTACTTTCAGTCCATTTTTAAACCACTTAATTAAATAACAAAAATTACAATTTCCTTATTTGTTCATTCACTAGTGAAGTCACCCTATGTTATGTTTGAATAAAAATAGGTAAATTCACAGCGCTTCTTTTTAAAAGCGTATAAAATATGATTTATATTAGTGTACGCAAACGTGGGCACGTGGTATTAATTATGAATTTTCAGGTTCTCCGCAATTCAATGGAAATGCACAATCGGAATGTATTATTTGAAACAAAGGCTTTTGTTGTAGCCGGGAAACATAATACGCAATGTGCATTTATTATCCAGAAATCATGGTTGAATGTAAACCCACCAATTAGAGAAATAGACATATTTCAATAGTTATTCATGTTGCAGAGTGACATATTATTCTTTGAACTTAGAGTTTAGAATTTATATATTTGGATACGTATGAATATTATTTACAATAAACCGTTATTTTTAACTTTTCATTGAATTTGAACATAACAAACCAAGTGCAGAATAATATAAAATAATGTTAAACTTCATATACAAGAAAAGAATATGTAATAGAATTACATTTTAAATAACGAAATATCTATAGTAAAAATTTTACAAGTATTTTACCCTTTTATAGAAAATTTGCACATTCCAAAAATATAATTACACGAAAGACTTCATGATAAATAATAATTCTCGAATACTTTGTTTGGTATCCTCGCGAACGAAAATGTACTCTATTACGCAGAATCATAAAACGACATACTCATCAGTCTTCTTTTTGCCGCATGTTACAGGGTCCGGTCGGCGAGGTGGGCGGCGTCCGGCTGCCCCTGCAGTCGCTCCACGGCTACGGCTCGGTCTTCATGTACTCAGCCTCTACGAGCCCCGGGGGCGGCGGGGGCGGGGGCAACAGCGGCGGCGCTGCCAGTGTCGCCGGTGGCACCGCTACCGTGGCGTCGACGGCAACGACGGCCAACGGCCAGGGCGGCGCTTCGGCAGCCGTCACGACGTCCAGCGCCACAGCCACGACGACGACCACGGGCGAGGTAACGCTACGGCTGCGCGAGCCCGAGGACATACCTGAGGAAGTGCTCGCAAGGCTAGAGGACACAGCGACCCTGTCCATCTCGCTCCAGGGTGATGCCGTGTTGAGGCTCGGTGCCGCCACCGCAGGTGAGTCTTATTATACCTTTAGTTATTATTATGTTTACCATTGAACAGAAAGAAAATACCGCCAACTTTCGTGCTTTTTACGTAATGCAATGAATTGAAACTTTTTTTTTTTTATTAAAATTTAACATTTTATTTTTCCCAAAGTCTCTGCTCGTCTGCATTTATATTGCGCTACATTTGTACCCGAGGCGTCTATTTTAATCAGTTTCCCAATAATAAACTGACCCGCCTCAGGTGTTGCAATAGTCGTTTTGTAAACCATTAGTATATAATACATATATCACGAATAGCCTTTGACGCGCATTCAACAACGCTTTCTCCATCTCTAAGGTATACTGCAATCTCGATTCGCTTCGTTTTTCTCAAGTGATCCGCCTCTGAAATATCGCGTCCAATAACTTCTGAAAACTCTTATCACAGATTTTATCGCCGCGCCATTTCTCATACTTCTTGCCCCCGCTATTTCGCATAACGCGCGCGCACACACACGTAGTGCATATACACACGCGACTCGAGGGAGATCTCGAGGGGATGCAGCGCGCTTCGGAATAGAAAGTAGAAAGTAATTGCGCAATAATTTCCGTGAGATCGACGTTGTAGCCGCCGTCGGCTGAGGATATTTTTCCACTTATACACGCTCGTGTTCCTCCTCTAAGATGCTGCGGGATAATTTATCGCGAGTCGACGATTAATTTACCATCTTCCCCCCACACACCGCGTGGCACGCGAGATTAGGAGCGCTTTTTTCGCGTGCAGGCGGAAGCGATTTTTGCTCGTATAGCCGTACGCTCGCGAGTTGTCTTTTCGGCGTTCGAAAAAGAGAACGAGAGAATGCAAGAGCGAGGGAGTGACGGATGACCAACGTGTGCACGCGCGAGTGTGGGAAAAGGGGAGAGAGAAAGAGAGCTCGGGGTAATTTCGGCGGGAGATTCGCTAGCATCGATCGCGAGCTGAATTTATCGCTTTGTTTGTGCACCACTCGCTCGCGGATGTGCACTCCGCTCTTTCTATTCCTCTTTCTCTCTCGCTCTCCCTCTCTCTCTCTCTTGGCTATGTTCTCTTATCTCAAAGCGGATCTTTTGTTGACTTTCGCTCTTTGTCTGTTTTGGAGCAGAAGAATTTTAAAACAGAGTTATTTTTCAGAATATTTGTGTTTCTTATCTGCAAGTATATCACGAAAAAAATTTTTAAATATTCAATTGCAATATATTAGTCACACTGTAGTATTTATTATATATTATATAGATATTTTATTTAATAAAATATTCAAGTACTTTGAAATTATTCATGACAACATCTTTACAAGAGAACTTTTCTTTACAATATCATAATATTTCTATATATAGAGTAAGATTTTCCTCTACTTGTCTGCTTGTATTGCCTCTATGTTCTTGTCACTCACCGCTCTTTGTGAAGGCTTTAAATTCACATTTTACTCGAACACGGGGCTCTGGCTACTTACGACTCACACTCGTCGTGAGCAAGAGATCGGCACTTTGTGAGAACTATGTGTGTGCTATCGCCCAGCTGAATATTATTTGCCTTTCTCGCGGTCCACCTGCTTTAGCGTATGAGTGAACAATAAGAAAAGTAATATTTTTACATACCAAGTTTAACGATTGTAGAGTACTATAAAATATTACGCTATTTTCATAATAATTTAATCGAAAAAGAAGAACAATACTCTGTAGTCGAACGAAAATTATATCTTAAAGTTGTGCAAGTCAAATTCCGGATTCTATTGCTAAATTTTCAGTTTATATACCTAGGAAAAACTAAGGTATTTTTGTACTTGTTATAACAGTTTTCATTTTTGGCTATTTTTAATCTACATAGTGACAAAGTCAAGATCAATAAAATTAATTTTAGAGCTAAATGTTCAGAACATTTAGAAATCCTTCACATTTAGAAATTGATTTTCAATATTTCACTAATTAAGTTATGTTATCATTCCTAACATTTTATTAGAAAGGCTTGTATCTAAGAATAGGCAAACAAAATTAGATAACATACATTGGTTTGTAATCGAGGGATTACAATACCTAAAAGGAATTAAAATCTCAAGCTTGTATAACCAAAACTATGTTATTGCGCATAAAACAGATTACTTACCAAATCACTTTTGAAAATAAATTTAAAAAATCTCGACTCGAGTTCACATTGAAATCGTTTTCACTCGACGTGTAAAGGATATTTGTAATTTGAAAATATTCCACTACTGCGAATAATAACTCGTAAAGAAAAATGAATAAAAGAGAACATGTTAGAAAACAATAACGTTAACAATTCCATTATCGAAGTCATTTTTGTCATTATATTAGAACATTACATTAAAATATAATTAATTAAAACAGAAAGTGGAAAGTAGGTATTTAACCCCGTTAATCAATTTGCTACGACCACTCTTGCACTAAAATATCCCGTTACCTTCATCACCGATTTTTTTGCCATGTACGCACCCGTCTTGCCTGCTGTTCCGCCAAGCCGTTACACAACGCGTGCTTACGTCGCGCACGCGTGCGCGTAACGCAAGAAATATCATTTTCACGCGTAGTATAAGAAATCGCGCAATGAAACGCGCAGAGAGAGAGAGAGAGAGAGAGAGAGAGAGCCAGCGAACCCTTGTGCCTGCGTGGCTCTCGGCTCAATTACGCGATGAAAGTAATTTTACCGACTTCCCCCTATACCGTTCCTCTCTCTCTTTCTCGTTTTCCTTTTCTTTCTTCTCACCGATACGCGCGCGCACCTTCAGAGCGAAGAAAGGTGAGGGTAGGAGGCCGGCGCGTAATAGGTTGCTCCTCGTATATTTCTCATTACGACGACGGACTCCTCCCCTCCTCCATCTCGCCCACCCGCGGGCAAGATTTATCGGAGCAGCCGCGCGCGCGCGGCTTGTTATACGATGGCCGCCGCGTGGGGGGCTTAGCCTTTGGAGCCTGCGAAACGCCGCGTTCACGTATATACGCGCCCGGTGAGACAGAGAGCGCAGAGAGCTAGAGAGAGAGTCTTTGAAGAGAGTTAGAAAGAGAGGGAGTGAGAGAGATGGGGAAGGGGGTAGGGGGCGAGGACGAAGCGATAAAAGTACCGGCGATTGATTAAGAGGGTCGTTTGTGTCGGGGAAACGCTACTTCAAACGCGGCTGGTTCCCCCCGTTTTTCAGAGCGAGCTGCGCTTGTGTACTCGGAGAGAAGAGCTGCTGGGGGTGAGAGAGAGGGAGAAATTTTAGAGAGTATTTAGTTACGCGCACTAAATTTTTAGACTCGTCGTAAAATCGACTGCGTTCGTTTTAGGCGCCTGCGGGGCTGTTAACGTGTCGCATTCGCACAGCAAATTAAATTCCTCACATTTCAAATTTTTGAGTGTGAAAAGGCTAACGAAAAAAATATTCTATTTATACATAATTGTGTACGCGCCTCTCACGCTTGCGCGCGCGCAGCTCATCCAAAATACTAAATAATCATTTTGATCACGCAGCTCATTATCTCCTCTCTTGCTTCGCCTTTCTCAAAGTCTCGGAGCGCGGAGCCATGCTAGCACACACA
>JAPYZO010005465.1:0-16550 GCA_030522905.1 Torymus flavipes | reverse complement strand
GACACACATGCGTATAGTAGCTCAGTCAAAGCAGCCAAACTCCTACGCTAGACATGCAACTACGCCAACGTAATGTCACCTGCTACAAAATGAATCACCTGCAGCTATATACGAGACCTGCCTCTATCTCTCTCCCTCTAGGGGATCATCGAAGGAAGCGCGTCTGTGTGGGTGTAGATGTGTGTATATAGCAGTCGGGCGAGCGAAGTAGTTGCATGTCACAGGGTCTCGTCAGCGGTAAACACGGGGGCCAAGTTTGTTTACAAACTGCCCGATAATCGCGCCAGCTCTAATGAATCAACGATGCTTGTCGCTCGCCGCCCCTCCTTCTCATGCGCAAGTATATAGCCCATATGCTGTCGCGTGTTGTGCATTTTTCTTTCGTTCCCCTATATATTCTCAGCCTCGATGCGCGCGCACACATATATACACCTTTGCTCTTTATCGATGCCCGCCCGGGCGTCTATTATTCATGGGGACTTGTCGGGTTTGACGGCTGGCTGGTTAAAAATGTATTTGACAACGCGGGCGCGTCGATCGTTCGATGATTTAGATGTTCGCGGCGAAAGGGGACTTCCAATTTCGGATATTTATGGCCTACTTAGAGAAGGAATTGAGAGTTATTCAGAAGAATACATTTGATTGGAAGCGCTTCGTAAATGGGTAAAATTGTACGCGCTTCTTTTGTCGTATATAATAGAGTTGTCATTAAAGTAATTGATGATTGACATTAATTTCCCATCGCGTCGATTTTCACCTTAACTATATGCAATGCTGTTAGATACTATCTGCTTGAAGTGATAAAAAATGGAAACTTCTAACTATAACATTAACAACGAAAGATGGAAACTGTGTTGCACGTGAAGACTGTGTAAAATGTATAACCCCATCGGGTTTCCTCTGTTTTTTTTTTATGCAAGCTCGGAAACAGCGTCGCAAAGAGTACTCGCTCGCGATAACGCGGCATGTAACGGGCTCTTACAGCCACGTGATAAAGACACAATTCCGCGGACGTGTATATCAACATCGTCGCGAGAGGACGAAAGCGCATATACACAGAGGTAGATGGTGGAGAGCACGAGATACGGCGAAGGAGTATCGGTCCGGTGTCTTGTTCCTACGGCAACACTTGCCTCACGAGTCGCCTCCGATTTCACTCGCTCTCGGAGATATACACGCTTCTTCACTTCCTCTCTTAACCCCCGCACTTCTCTGCGTATTTTTCCCACGGGCTTGATCGCTTCGTCGCCGGTGAAAGAATCGCGGTGCTCGATCTTCCTAAAGGAAATAAACGTGTCTTTTAAAAGTGAAAAATAGGAAAGTGTTTTTGTTTTGTGCCGTTTTTATTAGTGTTGAACAAAAAATATATCTAGGTAAAATATTATTTTAATTTGAAACTATGATAATATTAAAAATGACTTGTTTCAAGATTATCCAATAAATTTTTGTTCACTGGAAAAAGACTTAATTTTACAAGTTTCATATCGGCACATGAGAAAAATATAACAAAATTTTATGTTCTAAAGAATTAATGCAACTGCAAAAAAGGAATTATACTTTTTTCTGAAAAACCACTTGTGTTTGTCTCGTGAAATATTCTATTCAAATAAAACTGAGTTATCTTTTGTGAAATCGGTACAATGGCGAATTAAGAAAAGAAAAGCCTCGCAGTAACCGCAGTTTTTACAATCCAACTACACATGCCTGCACGCGTAAGAACAATCTGCGCTCGATTACAGTTCTAAACGAGCCGACGGAATTCATCTGGCAGCATAAATTCCATGCGCGGGCAACAGGAATATCTCTATGGCATGCCTGAAAATTCTCGCCACTATTCATTCGTACATAAGCCTCGCGCCACGTATATATATATTCGGGCGAACGCGCGTCTTCGGAAACAATCCCGGAAGCATTATACCGCGCGCGGTAAGTCGCTCGCGCGTGCAACTCGCCCGGCAGGCTCTCTTACATATAGATATAGATATAAATTCAACTCTCGTATCTTGCAATTCTACCCTTACACAGGGGGGAGTGAGAGAGAATGGCGCGTTTAAGGCTAACGTCGAAAATGCGTGTAATGCCACTGCCGCCACTCGCTCCGGTAATACCATAAACCGGAAAAGAATGAAACTAGGCACAATAAAAGTATACGCGGTCTGAGGGAGTGAGAGAGAGAGAGAGAGAGAAGACTCGAGCAATAAGTCTGAAATATGCCGGGGCGTTTTATTCTCGCGCGCGCCCACCGGGGGAGAAAGAGAAGAGAGAGGCAATATTATACCTACGCGTGTCCCTCTTGTCTTCTCGGTTTAACTCGCTTCTTTATACGCGAGGAGAGAGAAAGAGGCGACTATAGCAGAGAAGTCTGAACGTGTAGCGGGCTTTTTGCGAGCTGTGTACCGCGTTATGACACCAAGCGCATATGTATATAGAGCTGTACTTCGTAAACGTTGAAAAGTTTGCGAGAAATGCGTTATATGTAGTTCGGGCGGGGAGTGAGTTTTGCATATCGATGCATTGACTTTTTACGGAGTGAGATATTGCGATTTCCTTTATTCGAATGATACATAAAAACGCGGTATCGCAAACTATCGATAAACGACTCGAAAATATAAACTTTTACAATTGAGCCGTTTTACTTCCTAAGTTTCGTAGAAAGCAATTAATATTTTAAATTAAATGAAACTGATTTATAATACTTTTATTGTTAAAAGGACTAATCGTACAATAATATTACCTTTCACCATCAGTTTTACACTTTATAGAATGTCGCGTTAAAAACTGATCGAAAAAGTGCTATATACACGTTTATTATAACCGATCTACAATAATAGTAGAAATCTTTTTTCCTCAGTACAACGGAAGCTCTGTTAAAGGCTGAGCTAAAAATCGACCGGCATTCAGAGAATTTCTTGCGCTCCTGCGACCATTAACGAAATTTGTCCGGGACGTTTAAAACCTGCATCGTCGGTACACACAAAAGAAAACGAACACTCGTACCGTCCGCTCGCTCGCGCGTGGGCGCGAAAGAAAGTCGTGAAATAGGAAATGGTCGGACGCGCGCGCGCGCGCAGTCGTTTTCCCACGCTCGACTTTACAGCGAGTAATTCTCGTTATAACTTCGACAAGGAGCGCGCCTCCGAGTTATACCGCTTCCTCTCTTTTCCTCGCTCGCGCGTTCCGGATGCAATCTGTTCGACTCGGGGAAAAACGCGCGTCGAGAGATTGCCATTTTCGATAAGCCTTTATACACGCGCTCTTTACGTTCGCAGTGTGCGGCGGCCGTCGCTCGCTTCGTTTATTCCTTCGCCGCCACCCGCGCCCACCCACGCCCACCCCCGACTATATTTTCTGCCGACCTGAAGAGAACGCTGCGAATTCTCCCTCTTTTTTCGGCGCGCGAGCGCTTTCTTCTCTCCTTAATAAACGCGATTTATCGAGCGTTAAGCCGACGAGAGAGAAAGAAAGTGAGAGAGGAAAAAAGCGTAAACTCGTGCGAGGATAATCGCCAATTTTGGCGCCACGCGCGCGTGCGAGAGAAGCTTAGCAGAACGCGTGCGTTTTTCTCCCAGCCTCGTGCACAGGTTGGTTTTTGTGTGTGTGCGCGCGCTCGCACCGTTATCCTTGCGGCTCTGTATAGTGATAATGCGTACTTGTGGATGAAAGGGAAAAAAATGGAGTGGAAAGGAGAGGGCGCGAAAAAATGGGAAGATCGTTCAGGGTGCTTTCGCTCTCTTTCGCGAGAGCAGGTCCCGCTTCCATCTCGTTCTTTCTCTTTATTCGCTTATTCTTGCGCGGCGAGGGAGCTTTTTTTCGCTAATTGTATTGATGTTCGTGCTTTGTCGGGCACGAGTATATAGGGGGGTTGTTTTATGCTGAGAAACGTGCTTTGTTGAAAGGAGCACTAGCTGCTGATGATGTTAAATTGATCGAAAGTAATCAATTCTATCAGCCATGTGAGCATTTATATGAGGTAAATAAGAAAATCAGAGAATGTATCTCACACATTAAATTTTATTTGTACTGTGCATTTTACCATTTGGATTAACGTTCTTGTTAAAAAAATCAATTCATAACTTGCTATATTGAATTGACAATTATACCAAACGACATATAGCCAAAAAACAATAAATCTCTACCTTCTCATTCGCATACGCAAATTTTTCATCCCGTACGCGACACGTATCCACGCGTCTTTTTCTCTGCATTCGCATTCGAAACGACGAAGCGCGCAAAGGAACAGAAAAAGGCTACGCCGAGAGAGAAAGTAAAAAGAGGAAAACGCAGACAGACACACATACACACGTACATAGACCGATACAGACGGGTAGAAAATAGGAAGGAAGGTGTGCGACGGGAGGTCGAGGCCGCGCGTAAACCAGGCACGTATACGCGTAGCACGCGCGCGCGCTCGGAACTCGCAAGCTCGCGTTCGGTTTACGGCGGATTTCGAGCGAGCGAGCGAGCGAAAGGAGAGGAATCTTCGCCGTGGCGCAGCAGTCACGTATTTAAGAGCAGGTTAAGGGACACGTAGCCGAGCGTGAGCGCCAAGGCGACGAGGAGCGAGAGGCAAAAGAGAGAGCCGAGCGTGGCAGAGCAACGAAGAAGGCGAGAGATTAGGAGGCGGAAATCGGGGGATGATTTCGCAGACGCGAGAGCGAGAGAGAAAGTAGAGAAGCTGGGATGAGATTTCGCACTGCGTGAGCAAGAGCGAAAAGGGGGATGGGAGGTAGAGCTCGCTTCGTTAAATCCATTCAGTTTTAACTTGCTGGCTCGCTAATTCCGCCTTATAGTCGCGCCCCGCGTTGCTACTGCTGTTTGGCTAAAACGATTTTCAGTCTCTCTCTCGTTCGCTCCGCCGCGTCATTACGCTTTTTCGAGAGTCAGGTGCCGCACGGCGCGACGAGGAAAATAGTTATCTCTCCTCCTTAGATGTCCGCGCGACGTATCGAGTCGTTAGGACGCGCGCGTTCCTGTAAAAAGGAAAAGAAGCGGGAGAGGGGCGCGTAATTCGATTGGGACTGCGCGCTCTGACGAGTATTATATAACGCTGTTGGAGCAGATGAGCGATTGTTTTCGATCGGCGGCTGAGCACGAACGCGCTAATCAAATATTTCCCGCTCATGCAGTTGTGATGCTTTCGCATTGAGTTTGAAAGATTTTCACTTTACGTTTGTTCGCGTTCAGCTATTTTTGCCCCGTGGCCGTTTTCAAATTGCTCTCGTGTGTGGTTGTTGCTTTACAGATGATGGCCGACAGAAAATGTTTACAATTTGTATCCCTCGATAGATTTTTTATACTTTTTGAGAATTTGTGTGTAGTAATTGGTTTGATGAACTATCACAGTAAATGATATTCTTTTGTTCTTTTATTTACCTTAACGATCATCTATTTATATAAAAGCCATTTTAATTTTAATTAAATCCGCAGGTATAATGTACAATGGTTATCGGTTTGACTTGAAGTTTTTACTAAACTAATTTTCTAACTTAAACAAAAGCTTGGTACACAGTTTATAATCCAAAAGACTGATGAGAACCAATTACTCGCTCTAAACGCATATGCGTACAGCGGAAAATTTGAATACGCCCGCCAATCCCTCTGCTTTCGTGCATCCAGCAAAAAATTATACAAACATTTCGTTTGTCAATAAGCCCTTCTCCGCTTCCCCCCGCGCATTGTTTCGCCATTCGTGTCTCGTCCTCGTTTATTACCTCGCCCTTTCTCGGTGTATACGTCCCGTTCGTACCTCTCTCTCTCTCGGCGTTCTAATTGAGGCGGTGCGTGTATATCATTCGGCGAAAAATTTGCATGCGAGCGTGCGCGTCTGTCTCTCAATATGCATGGCATACGCAGCGCGCCGCGCGTATATGCAATTCGACTGAATCCAATCTGTGCACGCGCGCGCTCGCAAGCGCGCAATGAAATATCGCTTTCAATTAACCGCTTATGCGGAGACGAAAGCTCTCCGCCGAGGATTTTTAGAGCGAGCGTGCTGTGCGCATGCGCGACGCCACCGCGTGAAAATGAGTGCGTTTAAATGCACGGCGTCGCGTCGAGTCGCCGCTGCTGGCTTATCCCTCGCGGGATCGCTCGCGAGGACGGGAAGATGGTTTTTCGTGAGCTCGTGATTTCACTGCGCGCGCGAGAGCTACATAGAGAGCGAGAGAGTGGCCGAGATGAGAAACGGAGAGCGAGAAATGAGATTGGAAAGGTGCTCTCTGCGTATATACGTGTATTTTCTTTTTATCGCGCTTTTCGGTGGCCTCTCGATTGGCAAAAGTTGCGCGTAAAAGCACTTACGTTATATATAGGATATAGTCTTTTCAAAATTTTTAAAAATTTATTGAAAAGAATTTGTACGTATCATCTCTTATTGTAATTGATAAATCAGAAAAAGTAATAACATCTATTTAAGCGTAAATTAGTATAATCCAGGATACTTAAAATTTCGTAGTAAACAACGCGACAATTATTCGGCTAATAAAAGCACTTTAGCGCTTTTTTCCAGATTTATAAAGTTCCACGCTCGAGTGTAAATTTTCTAGAACCTCGAATGTTGAGTACAAAACAGCGTACATTCCGCACCAATTGCGCTGAATTCCCTTCTTCGCCAATCCCACGTTTCAATATAATTAACAGCCAACGAGGTACAAAAACGCCCTCGCGCCCGGCCAGTCTACCGTATAGATAAAAAGGGCTCTTAAATTTCCGCACTGAAATTCAAACCAGCCGCATTCACTTTCGAAATTAGATCAAAGTGACAGAGCCAGAGCCCCGAGCGCTGTCCACTTCAACCAATCAAACAAAAACGAAAAAAAAAATCCACTCGAAGAAATCAAGTATCGGACGTCAGCGAGAATGAGAGGGCGAGAGGGCACGTATATATATATGCCTATATCCTAGCGCGCGTATACGCTTTGGCTGCGCATACCGGCGTGGAAAATATAATCAAACAAAATATGCGCGCTCCTGCCCGGCTCGTAAACCTTCCCCATTCCGCTCCCCTTCCCTTTTGCCGCGTACACTCGCTATGTGTACATATACGTACATGTACATGTACGCGCGCGCGTGCGTGCAACGCGAGCAAATTACGAATTCATAATGCAAAAGCGAGTGCGGCCCACCGCAGCGGAACATTGGCCAGCGTTCGGAAATACCGAGCTCCGTGTGTGTGTGTGTGTATATGGCTGCTCGTCGGACCGTTCGCCTCATGCACATCCACGCGCATGGAGATTGTTTTCTACGTCTGCGGGATATGAGCTCTATCCGCAGCGCCGTGAACCCAATTGTCCGCTATAATTTCATTACGCGTCGCTCGGGACATTCCAGCTTTTGTTTTTCCATCTTCACAGACGTACTTGCAAATCAAGCATTAGTGCTCGCTTTTTGCAGTGTGTCTCAAGTTTATTACTAAAAGAAATGAGGGAGCGTAAACTTCTACTACTATAATAACCTCTCTACAATACAATAGTACCCCCTTCCTCGCACGCGCAGCTCATTGACTCTCAATCGAAAACCACTCGGCCCACTTTACGACAAAATCGTCCTACCGAACCCCTTTACAAAAGCCATCAAAGAGGAAAGAAAAAGCAAAGCTCCGAGCGCGCGCGCAATCTCCATTCGAGAATATAAAGCTCGACTGGCGAAAAGTAAGAAGCAAGTGCGCCTTTCTCCGTCCCCTCTATATAGCACTCTACCACCTCTTTTGCACGCTCGAAGCAGGCGAAAACGGCCGTTCGCGCATTGTTTATTGAAAAAGGCAGCGGTACCTGAATATTTCACCAAGCGGATATCCTAACATCTGGCTGACCCCCACGGGACTGCGCGTTTTCGCATATATACATATACACGCGCGCATACGAGCGCATTGGAATTATCGCGATAGCCCCGTGAGCGCCGGGGGGACACACAATGCGCGCACATCGGCGAAACTACGTAAATTATGAATGCTGTTTGACTTCATGCCAGCTATGTGCACACACACACACACACACACACACACACACACACACTCACACACACACACGCACGCACGAAGACACACACACCTGTGCGCATAAGAGCATAAGCTACAATGCGCAGCAGTAGGCTCGCGTATATGTATATATGCAGGCGGGTAAAGCGCACACGCGGGGGATGCCGCCGCCGCCGCCCCCGTGGATAAATTTTGATGGCGCAAGAGTAGGCTTCGCGGAAATGCGCTCTGTCGATTTTAGCGCGCGTGTATTTGAGCCCAATGGCTTTTATGGACGGTTTTAAGCGTGGTAGGGGGGAAAAGCTGGATTCGCGAAATGCGAGGATGGAAAGGGGTGGGGGATTTTTCAGATTGCGTTCGAGATATTATTACGGGGCTATGAATGGCCGAGGGAAGTGGAAGTTTCGGTCATTGAGGAGCGGATATTGGATTAGTTTAGTAAGAGAATAATTGAAGTTTCGTAATAATACTATAGAGCGGTTTGAGTAATAAACTTCACTTAAAAATGTTGAAGAACTTAATTGATGGTATTTTGAGGTCAAGTGACGGATTATAGACGGCTAATTATGCCGTTTATTCAAGTTATACTGAACGGCTTTGTGTACATTGAGTCAAATCTTCTTATGATAAATTTCTTCGTTATTTTCTTAATTCTCTCACAAAAATTGTATATTCAAAAACGATTTTAATTAATCAAAACTTTTAAGAATTTATTTTTACAACGACTATTATTAACGAAACGATGTTATTTCAATTTAAAATAATTAAGCGATTTATTTTCAGTCAAAAGCTCCTTCCCCAAGCTTATTAAAACGCAATTTAATCTCATCTTTGAGCCCTCTTCTGTTGATTTTTCGATAACGCATAATGCTACGTGACCTAGAAAAATCTAAAAATGTTTACTTTACATCGCGTCTCCTTTTCCCTCAGAATTTCACATTTCAGCTGTCCCGTCTCTTTACTTACAACAAAAAGAAAGAAAACCGAAAGAAGCGAGGCAAGACGACAAAAAGTATTCGAATGTTTCACGCAGGTGAAGGGGATGGTCATTTCAAAAAGAGGAACTGCAAGGCAAGAAAATTTTTTTACATCGTTCCCTCCTTCTCTGGAGAGAAAGGCCGAGCACGGATCGCGCGCTTTACGCAGAAGCGACAGTGAGGAAAAAGGCGGAGGTTGTACGTGGCGGTGGCAGCAGCTGAGAAATTAGCCTGAAATATTTCCCTCGGAATTCCCTCATAAATTAAACTTTGTCGTGTCCCTCTCTCTCTCTTTTTCCCTTTCTCGAGGCATTCTGCTATACGCTTCAAGCTTCGCGAGCGTTCCTGCAGGGACACGAGTTTTTTGCCTCGGGCTTGCAGCTCCCGTCGTTTTAAGATCCTTCTTTACCGTCTCGTCAACTTACGAGGTTAGTCTTACGTCGCACCGCTGCTCTCGGCCACTTTTAACTTGCCACGGCGTCGCCCTGTTTAAGAGCATCGGCGTGCAAACATCGAAATTGAAGGATAAATATATATATATATACGCGCTCATCGTCGGGCGCATCCTAAAAAGAGAGCGAGCTTTGATCTTGAGAAATTGGCCGTGGCGCGTTACGCTCGGGCAGAAGATCGCCCGTCGTGAAAATTTTTTAATGGACCGGTTGATGCATTTTTCGTGCGCGACTACCTTCAGGCAGGAAAAGAGAGCTTTTTAGCGCAGCTATCGAGCTTATTAAATTAATCGGATAAGAGGCTATCATTTATATTTCACGGGACTCACAGATATGTTTCTGAAACGTCTTGAGCTTATTTTGCAGAAAAAAAATTAGAACGCTACACTTGAAAATTTAAGGTTTGATATGTAATTAACGCGCACCACCCATTTCACTTCCTCCGTTTTAATGAAATATTTGCTGTTAAAAATAAAAGTAAATGCAACAATTAACCTATTCTAGTATAATTTTTCTTTCCGTTTTCTCTTACTCAAATATAAATAAACCGATAGTTAATATTTGCAGTGAAAATATACCCACCCGCTATTAGCTTATCTGGTGAAGCAAATAAGTTGCGGCGCTTTAAGCACCGGGAAACAAAACATATAGCGCTCTCCGCAATAAGTTACTCTCTCTCTCTGCGCAAAAGAGTAAACAGCCCCGGCCCTCCCGACTCTCTCCCATAGAACTCTCTCATTGCCCCGGCAAAGCCACAAAACACCCCCAAGAGCGATTGAACGCTCAACAATACACCCGCACATCGTCCTTTATATATGCGCACCATCGACACAGCCCTCCCACAGAACAGCACTATAACCCGGGGATCTACACACACACACACACACACACACACACAAGTGAGCGCACGAGAGATTTCGCATGGGAGCGCTCTGAAAATTTCGATAATAGACTGTCTCTCTCCCTCTCTGTCCCTGCGCTGGCGCGCTATCGCACCGACAATAT
Source organism: Torymus flavipes (assembly GCA_030522905.1). Taxonomy (NCBI): domain Eukaryota; kingdom Metazoa; phylum Arthropoda; class Insecta; order Hymenoptera; family Torymidae; genus Torymus; species Torymus flavipes. The sequence goes on along the minus strand of JAPYZO010005465.1, from coordinate 6,141 downwards.
CATAACGAGAGCTCGGCGCTGCCGTTAACGACTTCGGGGCTTTCCGCGAGGTATTTACCGAGCACATCTCGTCGACCCGTCGGGACCGGACGACGACGAAGTCGCGCACTCCTGGTATAGCCTTGCGCCTGACGAGCTCGTAAGAGAGAAAAAGAGCGAGAGAGAGAGGGATATACGTGATGCGGGATGCTTGCGGTACGGCGGATGTAATGGAGAGAATATTATGGACGTAATGAGAACGGGGTTTCTTTTAAACGGCATAGATTTTATGAGCGCCGAGAGTTGGAAAGCGCTGCGCGTTTTATTTTGCTTCAGTTGTTGTACGAAGATTAAGCAGGGAAAATCTCGTGCATTGGTGATACAAGGCGGTTATTTGGTTCTTTTTGTCGATTATATATACGTTACCAGGTAAACGACATTGCATCTTAAAACCCAAAGTAAATATTCAAGTTATTTTTATTTTTATGCTCTTCGATTATCTAGTTGTACTGATAACTATATATTGAGCACATTAATATTAAGATTCCCTGGTGATTATTACAAGAAAAAAAAACGAATCCTGACAGTTTGCGGATTACTCCACCGACCGTGAATTAACGTATAGATCAACTCCGCAAATAAGCTTGCACTCACACGAGGGGAGAGAGAGAGAGAGAGAGAGAGAGAGAGGAGCTATAAATAAAATGGAGTCAGGGGAAGCACAGTGCGCAGGGAGAGCGAGAGAGTGAACAGGTGAGGCGCGAGCTCGGTACATATTTGCCTTTGGCTTACCGCAATATTGGTGCACGCACAAGTCGAGGATACTAATATCCCCGCGGCCCCGGGAACAGGCGGGGCTTTGCGCGTTCTGTCTCTCTCTCTCTCTCTCTTCTTCTCTTCCTCTCTTTGTACACGCCGGGCTACTTATCGTCGGCCGCGTAAGACTCGCGAGCGCGCAGCGCTGCATATTCCATCGGTCCGTTTTCGATCGATACGCGCGCGCACGTGTCTCCGAAATTACGCTCTTGTTTGCGAACGTCCCGCGTGCCGGGCTACTTCCCACGCGGAAGATTTGGCTGCTACATAGGGAGAGAGACGGAGAGCTCATTTGAGGATTGGAGTGGGTTTACAGATGATTGCGGTACTGGGATGCGAATGGTTTCGAGATAGTGATGATGTATGTCGTAATGGCGAGTAAAATGATATTATAGTAATTTGATATATTTGAACATATGGAATTAATTCTCAGAGTTATCAATTTGAATAAAATACTTAATATATATTTTATTGTGAGACTGTAGAATACAGAATGTTGGTAAACGAATAAGTACGGTGAGAGAATTATTATAAATTTCATTGCTTATCGTTTTCCGACGGAAATTATGCCTTTGAAATGATGAGAATTGCATATATAAAAGCGATGACAAACGAACAGTGAAATTTCAATCTCAAGTCACTATGGAATCGTGGAAATCGACGCCGGTAACGAGCATTTGGTGCACTATACCTTTCATTAATCATGTTTCTAATTTTTTTGCGCTCGCAAAAGCTTGACAAGTTTTCTTTCGATGTGTCCCCAAGTGCAGCCATTGTGTCACACCTTTTCACAAACTGTCGGTCGCTCCCCCTCTCCCTCTCTCTCTCTCTCCCGTTTTCACCCCCTTGGAGACATCGACCGGTAAACTGATTTAGTATCGGACGGGCAAAGGAAAAAGGAGGAGGAGGAGCCGGAGTATAGTGGAAGGAGGCGGAGGGGGACAAAAGATAAACCGTCGAGCTCCAACATTGTTCTTTACTTAGAGAGGCGTTCGTTTATGTTGTCGATGACTCGGCGCACACGCGCCTCTGGTATCCATTTGAGCGAACAACGCGCTGCTGGCTTCAGGAACGGAAACTATGCGCAAATCTATTTTAGTTCCCACCGGCGTGCATGCCGCGTTCTGCGCAAAGGACAAGTATATATAGTGCGATTTCCGGCTAACTGAATTTTCCTTAAACGCGACGTATTTGACTTTAATTTGCGAACTCAATTTGGCAGGCAAGTTTGTTTGACGCAGGGGTTTGCAAAAACAAGTAAGTTCCCGTTACGATGAAATGCGTCGTTCTCTGTTTACACGTACACACACGCGCGTATAAACATAATTCTTCCTTGTCACAATGTTTATAACCTCGGAAAAGTTATATACGCGCTGCGCTAAAAACATCGGCCAAAACACTCAATTAAAGTTTCTCGACGACGTGTCCAATCGAGATTTAATCCAGCCATAAAATACATCTCTGAGCTCATAGATCGAAGAAGGACGATGTTTCATCGAAAATTGTTTTCGCCGCTGCCCCGCGCGCGCGCGCCATCAATCGTGAAAAGAGATTTTTCAAGCCACTCGACTCGTGCTACATCCCTCCGCCTCGCTTCTTTCTTCTCGCACGCGCACGCGGCAAAGACGGCGTGGCGACTTCTTCCGTATATATATATATATATATATATACAGGACGTCTCGACGCCCTTCCGCGCAGATATGTGTTTCATAGATTTTTCAATCTCCTCGCGCTTAATCCGGCAAATGGATCTCGATCCCGCCGCTTCTCCTTTACGGAGAGAAAGAGAGGAGCAGGGGGGAGACGCGCGCTCCACTCCATATAACTAACGTTTTAGTCGCTCTAGCGCCGAGTCAATATTGAGAACCGCATGATGAAATGAGGGAGAGCGAAGTCGGGAGGCGAGAGGAGGAGCAGAAGGAGAGAGAGAATGTTATCCGCTTGTGCAATCTCGATATTGAATCTCGTCATCTGCGAGATCTGCGCCGAGAGTTGGGAGGTGCGCGCTAGTCGTGTTCTCTCGTGAACGTGGATTGAAAGTCGCCGCTGCGCACGTCTCGCCTCGGACGGGACGTCTTTGCCGCGTCAGTTGACCGCTGGTGATTCACCTCAATGGGCTGCATAGCTATTTTTTTAAATATATAGTCACTAAATATTATAAATATAATATTATACATATATGCTGGTTATGCGGTTTTTGGTAGGTGCAAAGAACATATAAATAAAATGCAGAGCTTCTCTTTACGGTTCATTCAAATGACCGTATTTAACGCGTGAAAAAGATTTTCGACATATTCAAGAACGTCAAACCATTTTAGACCCGAAATATTTAGCTTCATTCCGTATCGTCTAACGAGTGCGATACACCGTAGAAGGAAAACCGCCCGGTTATCCACGTGCGGCTTCTGAGCTAAAAGTACGCCGCGAGCGAGACGCAGTAGTAAAAGCTCGCTTGAGTCGGCCGAGGCGCGCGCGCTCGCGTATACGTGGCAAGCGGTCTTAACTGGCTTCTCACTTTGCCGTGTACGATTATACCGAGAGAGAGAGAGAGAGGATGATGCTCGTGTATGTATTTTGCATTGCTCTCTTTATCGCGCGAGGCGCCGCGTGGGACTGCGAAGGAGCCTGGTACATTCTGTATATGTATATAACTCGACGACGACGGTTTATGTTTTATGGTAGATATTTTTTTCGAAAATAATGATTAAAAGTGTCTATCCGCTTAATAGCTATTGTTATCGTCGGTGGTTAATTATTGTGTTTATATTTCGAGAATCAGAATACGTCGAAGTTAATTTTGTTTTATTAGTGAAGATGCATAATTCTTGAATAATTTATTGATATGAATTACAATGCCAACGTCATAATTACTAAAATTACAAATTGAGATAAGGAAACAATATAAGAAAGCAAAATTAATTAAATATTAAAGACGTAAAATCTCGCAAAAGTGTATATCACTCACGTTAAAACAATATTAAACACACATTTATTGAGTTTACATCATGCACGTATTATATTTAATTCTCCTTTGCGTCAAAGTAGTACATGTAACCTGTAGTCCGGCAGCGAAACAATACCAACAATGATAATAATAACCATTCGACCAATGGTTCAAGGAGAAACTGGCGCAACGAACTTTCCGTTCCGCAGCTTAAACGTCGCTTTGCATTAACCGTATGCGCACACGAGCACATTCGCCTACCCCATGTTCGGCACTGCTGCTCTGTGCCCGTACCACTCGAATTCGCGTTACGCGCGCGCGCCCCCGTTAAAGCTCTAACGAGCATTGATCAAGGGAGGGCCACGAGGAAAGGAAGAGAGCACGCGGGTACTGGAAAATAACGGTAGAATGCGCAAGAGAGAGTATACGTATATAATGTGTGTCGACTTTTGCTTTTTGCACGGCTGTCCACGACAGCTGGGCTATACTAATGAGAATTAATGCGCGATCCGTTTCTAGAGTTGCAAACTAGAGGGAGAAAGAGAGAGTACGGACGGTATTTACTGAACCCCGGGAAAAGGCTCGCGTTTCTCGTTCTTTCCGCTTTCTGTCGATTGTAAAAAGCGACGCTGGCAATTAAGGCTATGCATGTCAGGGCTAATTAAGCACTGAATTATGGCTCGGTTTCTTAAAGTTTTTCCCCTTGCTACCTCTTTTCTCGTTTCTTCTCACTCTCGTTCGCTCTCTTCCCGTCTCTCGCTCTCACCTCTCTTATTTTATCTGGTGGCCGATTATATGGAAAATTTTTTTTATATCAAACCGTTCCATTGATTTAGTCGTATAGTTGTTATTTCATTCTTTGAAGCGCAGTTCTTTCTTCTACATTTTCACAGAGAAGAAAATTTCGTAAAATAATCATCAGTAATGTATGCTAAACATACAATAATAATAAAATTGATAAACACAACAAATTAAATTAAATTTTGAAAAAACTACTTGAAAGTATTTTACATTTTATTAATGTATTATTACATAATATTGTTATTGGCAAAAACATTTGAAAGTTATTATTACTTTGGGACGTGATATACACAGTAAAATGGCTTATTATGAATTTTTCGACGGTTTGAGCTAGGCCCTTCAGAGACTCTCTTTTAATCAAGTATTATGAGCACGTAGGATTGCACAAAAAAGTTCAGTGAAAGCTTCGACTTTTGTCCTTTGGTGTTATCGTTTTTTGTAATATTATTTGCCGAATTCTATGTTTTCCCTTTATCACACGTTCTTTTTCTCTCTTTCTTTTCTCGAATCATAAATGAATCAAACTATACGCTTTCAATTCCGTCCAAATGAAATGGCGATTTTTTTTTATTCCGAGTTCAAAAGGACCAGTCCATTCATTCATAGAAAATCAGGGTTCACAAAGCGACATACAAGTATTTTTTCAACATGTTTTTAATCTTTTTTTACGTACCAGCAAAAAAGTGAATAAATATTTTTTTTTAATTATTTAACATAGGCCTGTTTAGATCACTCTTCATTACGCATATTAAATTGAACAAAGGCAGCATACAGGAATTCATATTTTTACATTTTATTATTTTACATCTCCACAGTTTTTGTAAAAATAATCAGCTCGTGTTTTTTTTTCAATATTACTTTTCCAATTACTGCGTAAAATACTTTTTTTTTATATATATTTCATTATTTTTTAAAATCTCAAAGTAAATATTTTTTTTCGCTTTTATAAATTTGTCTCTTTTTATCCTTTACAATTCTGTTTGAATACGGTCCTACATATTTAAATCAACGTCCCGGATTTTGATACATTTTCAAGAGTGCCATTCGAAAACTTTTTTTCTTTTTATGAAAGCAAAAACAAAGCACCGCGCCGGCCTTGGACAATCGGCTTGAACCCCTTTTGCTTTTATAAATCTTGCAAAAAGACGCTGAAACTACCGTGCGCAGGGACAGGCGCGTCCACCATCATCTCTTGGAAATTCAAATGTCCCTGTGAAATTTCCTGGCTATATGTGCTGGACTTTCCTCAGAGGCGCGTGCCTGGCTCGTTAAGCGCGCGTCTGCGGAACTTTGGCCCCGATGGCGATATTTCCATAACATTTGGCATGCATGTGGCCATTTCTAAGCATCGCAGCCTCCGTATAGCCAATTCGCTTGGGCTGTCCGCGAATTTTCAGCATCTCCGCGTTCTTCGGTTCCTCGTTCTTCCTTCTTCTTTTTTTTTAGAATACGTGGGGTTATAAAATGGGAGGGAGGGCAAAGAGGTCGTAAGGAATTTATCGATGAAGTCGAATTTTCTTCGGCTTCGAGATTGGCTGTTCCCTCGGAATTTCAATAAAATTTTCCTAAAAGGATATCAAAATTTCAAAGCGAATGAGATC
>JAPYZO010005464.1:0-33069 GCA_030522905.1 Torymus flavipes | reverse complement strand
ATAGCAAAATATAGCCTTCTATTTTTAAATTCCGCTACGTTTTCTTTGCAAAGCCCCGCGCGATGCACCGGAATGATAAATCCGCGAAAAATATATCAAATGAAGACACTTTAGAAATTTAGCATGCCATCCATCTCTCGCGGCCCAGCTTAAAGAGGCATATCCATTCTCCATATGTACTTCTCCGCAGTGCGCGATCTCCCAGAGTATACACATCTGCATGCGCCCACAGCAGTGCTTTGTAATCGGGCATTAAGCGCGGCGAGGCTGCATGCGCGATAAATATCGGCTACTCGTTTCTCGCGGGCGTGTAATTAGCGCGCGGGCGCGCGTATACTCCCTCTCTCTCTCTCCGAGTGGGAGGGGTTCAGTGAATATTCGAGCGATAAAGAGAAGCGGAAAGGCGTGCAGAGGTAAAAACGCCCGAGCGCTGCTGCTGCTAAAGTTATATAGGCGCGCGCGCGCGATCATCCTTAAAGATCCTTGTAAGTTGTAGCGGTGCAGTGGGATCGTTTTTATGGATGGCTATATGTATTTATAGGGCAATATAATAATGAGGGTATAGGAAAAAGTGGATTGTTGCGGTGTATAGTTTAGGGGATGCTCGTATATTAGGGAAAGAAGTGGAGTTGCCGCTCTAAACGTTGCGGAGTATACGGCGATTTTAGTTTATGGAAATCGCTCGAAAATATAGTAATAAAGCGCTGGTATAGGTACATCCGATGACTTGTATTATCCTATGTTGCTGGGAGATTTCGAGCCTTCCGGTTTTATGGGCGTCTTATGTGTAATTTGTTGTAATTTGTACCTTTTAACGTATATACGATGTATACTCTAAATGACCATTTTAAATGCATAATTTATACGTACACGATACCGACTACAAGAAAACCAATACCTTAGTTCGTATTCCTTTGCCTTTCTATTTCAACATATATCTTTAAATTTTTAACATTTCTTCCATTAATCCGATAAAAAAAACACCTGCACTCTAACAACACCAGAAACTTTAAAATGTTAACCAATATCCCCAACAATTCACCACAAATCGTTTTATTTCTCCGTCGCTCGCGTCAAACTTCTTAAAAGCATCGTTTCGAAGCTTTCAAGCCCCTCGCGCTTACACACGCGGCACATACATCGCACACACGGGGGGTAATAAAACGTTCTCTCATTCCCCCGGAAAATTTCCAGCCGTGAGGTCATTAAAGGCAGCTTTCTCTACCCCTGGATTGCGCGCAAGCCGCGTGCGCCAGCCCACGACAAAAGGAGGAAACGAGCGCACGCGCGGCCTTAAAGAAGCGCGTCGTATCCGCACCCGCATGCGCGCGGTTTTTGCGGCAACCCGCGCGCTTACCTCGCTCCATTCAGCAGTTTGTTTGCGACCAGCGTGTATGTGTGCAAGCATTCTTCGCGTATATACGGCCATTCATAAATTAAGGCCCCTATATGCGTGGTCGTCCGCGAGCGTATGAACGAGTATACGCAAGTGGCGTTTCTCCGCTGATTGCCTCTTTCTCTTGGGTGAGACGCAGAGAGAAGGGCCGATGAGCGCGCGTATATACTTCCTTATGGGGATTCTTGAAAATTTTGCGGCCGAGTGTGCCGCCACGTGTGCGTCGACAATGGGAAAATATTGTTTTTTGAGAGGGGAAGTTGTCGGTGGTTCATTAGATTTATTAGGTAGAGTTTATTGTTCTGTGACTGTAAATTATTATTCGTACAAAAATTCGAAATAAATTAATATTATACGGTATAAGTATATAGAAAATATTCTAGAGGTATTTTCATTAAATTCAATATAAATGATTGGCTTTGCAGGATATCATCTTGTAATCCTATTAGCTGGATATCCAACCGACTGATTTTTCTTCGACTGGACGAATCACAAATCACGTTACAAACAGAAACTTATAGCTTTTCAATACAGATTTTCCTGCTCGAGGATGTTGACAAACCTTCGAGACTCCATCCATAGATGCCTAAATATTGGATGATCCTCTGTCATTTTTATATATATTCAAACCTCTAATTCGCTCTGCCTCTCGGGACTCGAGAATCATGCCACCGTAATGGATCGAAATAGGGATGGGACTTGGATCCTATACCGACACAAAGCTGTCAAGACGTTTAAAAATGACACTTCGTGAGGACGATGAAACCTCGATGTCCATCAGTAAACGCGGCCCACATTGCCCTCGTATAAAGCTTAATTTACCGTGGACTCGTGAAACCGATGATTGTCCATTCCTCCATAAGAAAAAGACATACACTCAGGTAATAACGTTTATTTATGAAATTTCATATAACGGGCCGCCAGCGAACCTTTCCCAAATTTCCGTGTCGCGGGTCATTGCTCAATATCCCGTGAAAGATGTGCTCTCTTCTCCAGGAGAGAGAAAAAACGTCTCGTTACGCTCGACGTTAAAAACCCATATGTACACATACCTGCGCGGGCTTATAACGCATAAATATGGGCGCGCGCGGCGGGGGCCGGTAATGCGCCCATTGAAATTTCGTGAGCAAGCGCAGCGGCGGGCAAAGTGAGACGAAAATTGCAAAGTTATGGTCGTTGCCGAATATCGTGCATGAGGGAAGAGTGGGAGAGCTCCTTGAGTTATATCGGGTCGTCTTATTATACGCATTACGAGCGTCGTGATTCGAGCGGCAGCAGCTGTCCCACGCGACAGAGAGCGCGCGGTTATATGGGCGATGTGTATAATGCAACGCTCGTCGTTGTGGCTGCGCCAGTGGAGAATCGTAATTTTCGTGAGAGGTCTCGCGACCTCGTTCCAGCGCTTGACGGCGGCTCAAGCGTTTATGTGCGGCTTTGCGTACATTTGCGCGCGCACCGCTGACCTGATAGTAATGGAGATGGAAATTATTTGCAGAAGGTGGTTGTTAGTGACGCTTGGTTAATGAAGTCGGCGAGTGATTTTATATCGAGAGGAGTTTTGTAAGCTTGTTCTGAACTGTAACAAAAAATAAGGGAAAATAATATACGTAATAGTTATCGGCCCTTGAAAATAAGAAGCATGACGTTCTAAACCGTGTGTTTTGGGCTTATTGGCCGAACGCGACCCCCCGGCGCTCCGAAATGCCCAGCGAAGCATCTTGCCGATTAGAGGTCAATGAACCGCGGCGTTTTGTCAACTGAGCGCGACCCAGGAACCCGATGGGAAATGTCTACAAGCGTGCGCTCGGCCCTGCAACGAATTATTCACCGCCCGAGAAATTATATCTTGCAATTTTCATCGTATTTCATATTAAGTAAATTGTAGATTACAGTTTTAGTTAAAGCTCCCAATCTAGAAAAAAGCCCTTATTTTCAAAATTTACAATAGAATAGTACCATGTCTTAAGATATCACTTTATCTCTTTATGTATATTTACATAAAAACCTGCCATTATGCTACGAAGTATGGAAATTCGATAATTACAGTACCACCAGCACCCAGCCAAATTAAAAATCGAGCCAAAACTCTCCTCTCACAACTCGCCCCCCTAAAAAAATTCTCTCCACCTTCAATCGATGCTCCTATAGCTGCGCTTTAATCACGCGCCGACCCTCTCGAGGAGAAAGTGCATCACTCGCGCGCGCTCTCTCTCTCTGTGTGTATATACACTCGCGCGGGGCGAACAATCAATTACTCCGCCGCTACGATTCTGCCGAAGCGCTTTTTTGTGCCCATCATATACCCGCAGAGAGCGTGCGGTCGTTGCGAGCAAATTGGATCGCGAGGCGCGCGCGAGCGGGAGCCTCGACTTCCGCCATGGAACAAAGTGGTGATTGTTGCGCGGAGGGTGCGGGAGAAGGGGAGCAGTCCGTTTCGTGCGGTTTTGTTTTATCGTGATTTTACTGTTTGGTCGCTCCGCGCTGGTCTTTGCCGCGCTTTTTCCCGGGCCCGCGCTCTTTTTATATTGCTCTTCTATGTTTGGATTTCAATCGGCCGCTATGTGTTCGCGTTTCGACTCTTTCACTCTTATTCCGCCCGTATGAGGGATAAAAATAAATGTTACGAAAAAATGAACTCTATATAGGGGAAAATGGGAAACTTCGTCGAATTGAAATGGATATAGCTGTGTATACCTATAGGTATATGCTGTTTGTATAAGTTTTTTGATTAATGTTTGCATTACGATTTAACTCGAAATATTTCTATTATACGATAGGCATTTACGATCCTAGATTTCCGCAAAATGCTCTACCAATTTCGAAAGTAAACCAATCCGCGCGCAATTTCCTGCATCATTACACGTCGAACTCGGCTCTCGAATTGAGAAAAGATGCCCTTCACTCGACCGTTACGATAAGACACCACACATACAGCGAGAGTAGAGCTGCAACAATACCCGATAAGCTTCCTGAAAAAATCAGGGCTAGAATAATTTCACCTCGCGGTGGGTACTTAGAAGCCGCGCGATCGCGGCGCGATATATATACCGCTCATAATACTCCACTTCATAGTGTATGTGCACTGTACTCTGTATATATACACGTCGGGGTCAGGGCGATACAACGGCCGCCGGCGATATAACGGCCTCCGCGCCGATTACACCATTATAAATCATTTTGCTCGTCTTAATCTCTTTTTCGCGATCGCGCCAAGTGGGGGGTCAATGGGTCAACCGGGCCAAAAGCTCTTTTCGCCGAACGAGCGACGCGGGACGCTGCACTTGCCTGGTCAAATTATCTGCGCGGAGAGATTTAATTGCGATCGCTTTTTCAAGCGGTTAATAATATGGTAGATGTCTGTGTGTGCGCGCGTGCGATATGCGGATGACCCGGAAATGAAATCGAATTAATGGGTCGTTTGTTACTTATAAAAGAAATTAATGCTTGAAATAATTTATGATTTTAATTCGGAGAAATGTTTCGGGTTTAAAAATATTTTAAATATCGGGGTAGATTTTAACGGGTTTCAGTGTGTTCAAATTAGTTGAAAATTAATATTAATAACAATATAAAGGAAAAATATAGTGATTCACTCTACTATCAATTTTACATGCTTTTCATGTGTAAGAGCTATAATAAATTTTGCCAGATTGTGTAATTAATTCAAAATACTTCAAAAAGTGGTTTCGAAATCAAACGCTGTACAAGTATTTAATCGAACAATCTCCAACCTCGAATTTCAGAAAAATGTTTTGCATGTACACACAGATTGGTTATTGCAAAAACGCATGCAGAGGAATCCGATGAGCGGACTATTGTCGTGACCATGTAGTTTTGGCTCTGGATGAACCGAAAAAAACAAATCCAGAGTCTCGCATTACTCGCAACACAACATGCGATACGAGGATGCTTCTCGGGTTGCGCGCTCTTCAGGCGCGTGCGCGCGCGCGCGTCAGCGCGTAAAGTGTGCACTTATCCCTAGTGTCGAATTCCCCGAGCCAGCGCTGAAATTCGACTCGGCAGCAATAATTTCATACAAAAATATACACGTCCCGCGCGATTAAGGAAAAAAATATGCGCGCGAATCAAGATGTCCGCGGCGGATAAGCGCGCGTTTATTTACAGATCTTCGTCTGTATCTACACACGTGAGAGTGAAAAATTTCTCTCGAGATCCCGAGTATGTTGATTAGCACTCGGCGCGTCGCGTAGACATCCACTGTGGAGCGTATCTCTGATGCTGATAAGACTCCGCGCGTGATGAAAGAGAATTTTAATTTATCGAGGTATTTTCCCTAAGTCCTTCCTCCTTTTACGAGAATTTCGTTTTTTTTTCTTCTATTTTTTAAGTGCCGGCTTATCTATTTTGGCGTAGATGTATACGTTCTTATGGGGCAGAGGCGGCGTAACACGCGTTTTCAATCAATCCGCTGATCAATTAAAAGGAGATTTATAAGAGACGTGTTTAGATAGGGCGGGACACGTGCGCCGAGCGGCGCCGCTCATTAATTCGGCAGAATATGTCCCGTTAATAGGATTCTTGTACGCCGCTAATAGGGCTCTCTCATGCTGGATTCACGTGAAATCAACGACGGAAGTCGATTTTTGACTGGCCAAGCGTTTATAACTCACGATAAGGCGTCGGATTCGTTGTGGTATAAGATTTTTTAATTACTTGCGAGAAGCACTCCGGTGAATATTCATACGGCGTTTCTTAGGAAATTTGTAAGATCTGTTAAAACCACGTGTTTCCTCACCAGTGTCCGAAAATACAATTTCTAGAATGTCAACGGAGGTTGATGTAACTCTCCAACACTTTGAATAATGTAAAATTAGCCTTATACATACACGCTATAATTTTTAAAATTCGCAGTATGCGTTTGCCAATAGTATACAAAGGTAAATATATTTGTCAAATGCGCTCACGGGAAACAGGACACGTTAATCTTCATGCTCTGAGAAAAAAACGTTAAGTGATAGGTAGTTGCGAAATTGCGCACATAACGCGTATAATATACAACAACAGAAATGCTTTGTGCTGCAGCAGCGATTGATTGAACGACTTACTCTATACGATAATCGAGTGCTGTCGACTGAGAGTTCAACAATGGCATTTTGTCCTGCGTGTGATGTCGGCGCATGTATATATGTACACGCGCTTGATACCATGCATCTCGTTCAGAAATGCAATTGAGCTTTATAAAACGAAACGTTCGACGTAGACGAGCGCAAACAAAAGCCCCATACTCTCGTTAACGGTGTACATATGCGCGCGCACGAGTACATCGATATTTAATTTACGCATGGAATCGCGACGGAAACGATCCCCTTCTATACGCCATATACGTATAGGTATAATACACACCGAGCTATCGACTTACAGAAAAAAATACGGAAATATTAAGATGGCGGCGGCCGGCGGTACGCGGGGTGTAACTCGAGTAGCGCTCGCACGCGCCCACTGATGAATGAACCGCGAGTTTCATAGCGCGCGAGTGCGCGAGTTACGTGCGAGCGGTGGGCAATTACATTTCTCTGTAACGAAACACCGGCGCGCGCGTATAGAGAGTTCAACGTACAGCTTGGGAACGTTCCCCGCATCGCGCGGATGCAGATATTTCGCGCAACGATTCGTCGATATAGTTTTCCAGCGCGCGTAATTGCTATATAGATGCTGAAAATATATACGCGCAGGCATGAGTTTTGACCGCGGTGAGGTCGAGCAATTATTGTTTGCGCGCGTTCCTCCGGTTTGCATTCGCACGAGCGGGTATAGATTGATCGGTTGGCGAGAGAACGTTATTATTTTTTTCTTTTTGGTCGGTCGAGGACAGGCGTATAAGGCGTCTTTAGGCTATAGCAATTCGCCGGGGTTGGAAAGGCGCGGATCGTTAAACAAAAACGGCAGGTTTTTATGTCATTACTCCGAGCCGTGAGAGTCATGCGTTATGGTCCAGCAAATGGCTGCGATTATTTTAATAACTGTAAAAGCCGACCGAAAGAACGGGGAATAATCAACAATGAGTCACGTTCGATTGCTCTTTCAGCCCTAACAGCTCTTTCAATTGTTATACTTTCATATCTGTACATGAAAAAACAAAAAACACTATTTTTTTCTCAAATAAAAAAATTGCATTCTTTATTATTCTGTATATTATCGAGCACGCGTAAGATAAAGTACAACACAATTTTCGAAACTATACAATTTTGTGGGTTGACCCTTCCCATCGTTTCCCGATTAATTTTATTCTAAAAAGATGGAGGGTATTCAAATCAACTATATACAATTTATCATTAAACCACGTCGCCGGGGCAACTTTATATAAGAAATTACACGCCCGTGTTCCCCAGCCCCAAAAAGAGCAGAATTAAATTGGAGAAATTCCTCTCTCTCACTGTCGAAAAAAAAAGAAATTACCGCGGCATATACCACACACGTACACACACACATACGCACAGCTCCACCTTCTCACGGATAATCGGCGGAACGCGCGCGCGTGGGCAGCTTACAATCTCTCACGTGTATACTATAATACATACACACACTCTCGCTGATATAATACACGCGCTCCCATGCCCGAGAGCCGGAGGCGTGCGCACACGCCGAGGTCAGGCAGGTGCGCGAGCAAGCCAGGGGTCATGGCACGCGCGCGCACTTGCACACCGCGCAGCGCACTTTCCATTCCCGAGGGCTAATGGACCGCGCGCATGCAGCCAGGCTCCTTCAATGAGTCTTCGTTATTATCGGTTATTATTGAGTGGGACGGGGTGGGGAGCGGCGGCGTGCGCGGGTAGTTTGGAAAAAGGGGCAGCGCGCGCTTTTAATGGAGTTTCTAATTCATTAGAATGTAAATTTACTTGGGCGCGCGTGAGGAGAAGGGTAAGGGAGAGCGAGAGAGAGAGAGAGAGCTGTTAGGCGTCATGAATTATTCAATGACTATTGATTGCTTAATTATCAATCAATGATTATCGGAAATTTGCTCGTTCCGCGTCAGCGATGCCGGTGTGTATTATGCACGCGGTCGCGCTTGTTTTCTTGTGTGCATACGTGATTAATTCAAGTTTTGCCTTTGTTATGAGTTTTGTTGGCTGAGTTTTTTTTTCTAGATAATGATTGTGGATCAGTGTTGTAACGAAGCTAATGTGTTCATAAATATGCAGTAACTTATTATCGGGAGAATGAAAATGTAAAAGCTTTCAAAGAGCTGTCTTGTAAAACTAATTCATTTCTCCAGTTAGATTTTTTCATCTCATGTTGTTATTCATAGCCGCATATTTTACCTGCACTTTTTTAATTGAATTGATTAATATAGTTCAACCGTTATTATATACAGAAGAATATTAGTTCAAACGTAGTCAAGTATCCATAAGTGTTTTCGATAAATGTATAAGATTTTTTCTTAATGTACATTTTACTTAAAATATTTTAAAATTTAAAGTATATTGTCTAATTTGGCGTTATCAAATAGCATATAGCCAGTGAGTTGAGTAATTAAGATATTTTCAGAGACCAATTGAAAGTTTGTTCTCGAGCACATTTTAAAAAGGTCTTGTTTTAGTAACCTATAATTTCAAAGTTTCAAAATTAAAACTCTAATAAGTTTTTTCTAAAAATTCAGATCCCTGTACGAATACAATTATTTCAAAAAATATAATGAATATTCTACTTAAATCCACCTAGACTATATTCGACAGCTTCCCAGAAGGAGAAAATCAGCTCTCAACGAAGCGGATAATATTCAAGCTTGCGATAAAAAAATACCAGCTCGCGACTACCTGACCGGCACCCTGGAAGGAGTGACCGGCGCACTTGGGTTCGTGGAAGCCACGAGATACATATTCCGTGTTCAGAGCCGAGATTTGCGGATGCTTTTTCTCTCTTCCTCTCGCTTACTTGCTCTCCTTACCTGCCCAGCGATGGGCGCCTTAATAAGTTTTACTAGATGGCCCTCGTTATAAGTTCCCCGTAAAAGAGAACTCGAGCGCGTTGCAGCACGACATGTATATACATATACATACCTTGTATCCTCGGTGCCGTGCCTCGCGCGCGAGTCCGAGCTGCAGACAGCTCATTTATGCTCCTGCGCGCGAGAAAGCCGCCCCGCGCAGTCGTGACTTCGCAATCTGTATAAGACCGAGCGCGTGCTCCGCTTCGTTTTCGAGTCCTATGGGCTGTTCTTCGTGCCCCCTACCCCGCTTCTCCCATTCGTGCCGGTCCCCGATTGTTTTCTCCTCCTCGCAAAACGAGATCAATTTCGATATATATATATTCGCGTTTTCGTTACGTAAATAAAGAAAAAAAGAGAGGGATCACGTCGGCAAGGGAATATAATGAGAAATTTCTTCGGAGAATGCAAATTATCTTGGCTTTTACATCTTAATGATTTGCTATTGTTGAAAAAGCGTGCCTGAAAATGATAAGGTTCGGGTGATGGTGCACGTCAAATTTACGTCTATTTATAGAGGTACGATTACTTGTGTTTTTGTAACCATTAAAGTTTGAAATAATAATAAAAATATACGGCTTGATAGAAAAAAAAAATTGTTGAAAAAAAAAAAAAATTAGTTGAAAGGAACGACACTAAATATATATATCATGTGTAATAAATCCTTTTACCAAGCGCGCGGAAATTTTCACTCCATAAGCGCGCGCCCAGCTGAATCTCAACGAAACGAAGAGGCTGAAATTATCTCATCAAAATAATATGAATAACACATAAACTTCATGCAAAAGGCGGAGCTAGTGTTTCTCTCTCCTATACCCTTCCTCATCCTTATGCAGCAGAATTACGTTTCGGGCGTAGCGAGGCAGCAACGCAGGTAGAGCGTAAGCTAAACAGCCCCGCTCTCTTTCTCTTATAATCATTAGTCTTCGCGCGCATGACGCGCACCGGAATTAAGAAGAAAACGAAAATACCTCGCGCGCTCTCCCTTTCTCTCTACGTGCGCACGCACGTGGGAGCGAGCGCATGCATCGCCGCGAGTGCAGAATTAAATTAATATTAATCTACCCGCGCGCCCGGCGCACGCACGCGAATTCCTCGGCAATCTCCATAATTTCGAATTTCACAGATTCACCGCCATATCCTCACCCCCCTCTCTCTCTCTCGCTCTTCTGTTCCGCACACGCTTGCTTACACGAGCTTATTGTGTATAGAGAGCAGAATAACGTGCTCACGTAGGTGTCCATGGCAGTGGCGGTGGGCGGCAAACCTTTTACCGAGCTTGATCTCTCAATCTCGGTCGAGCGACGTGAGTGCGAACTTACATGCACGCCGATACGGTTCAGAGAGAGGAGCGAAGTTCCCAGAAATCGAGAGCAAGTCTGTGCTCGTGCCGATAATTTCGCTGCGGGGATATCTCCCACGTGGAGAAAGAGCTGGAAATGACTCATCTCATGTTATTTTGAAAGCTAAATGATCCTAAAATTTTGCAGGGGCAAACGAGGGCAAATTGAAGTACCTATATACTGTAGAATATGGATGCGTGGGAACAAGCGCATGCATCTTATGCATGTTACCAGTCAATTGACTGCTGGAACTCTGAACATGACCACCTATTCATAACTTATTTTATTTTACTTAACTATTAGTCCTGAAGAGGAACTTAAAATAAAAGTTCGAATCGTAAAATTGTTGTATTTTTCTAGCCTTTTCCATCTAACCACAATACTTGACAGTAAGGCCGTCAGAGGCAACTATGTCAAAATTGGAACAAATAATTTTTAAAAACAAATATTTCCATTTCATTTCCTAAAAATACAAAAAAAAATAGCAGCATTACCCATAAGAGCCCATGTTAAACTTTTCTCTTTCGCACTCTCGATCCACAAACAATAAGAAATTCTACATACGGCACTACTACCTTCAGATTATCAAGCATTTGTCTAATAAACAACATACTAGATATATAAGCGTGGACCATTACTGAATAAAGAACGGAAAGAATCTCTCCTGCACTTTTATCTTCAGCCATTACTATACTTCTTCTGGTAGCATCGCCAGGAGCGAGAAGGGCGAGTATATACCGCTCGCTATATACAAAGATGAAGTGCCGCCGGTGAGGGAGCAAGTCGAGTCGCGAGAAAGAGCATATACACGTCCTACGCGCGCCGCGCTCGTAGGTGTATATACACACCCAACACCTGCGGCCCATCCTTCTTCCACATCCGTATACATACGCGTGCACGTCGTATATAGATTCGCGATCCTCGCGCGGCTTCTGTTGCTTCTACTGCTGCTGCTGCTATGTTGGAGCGGTCCACTCGCGTATCGCCGTTAATTTATCGGCCCGTCTGCGAGTGCCGAGCGTATTAGAGTACGAGAAATCGCGCTCGGCGCACCACTAATCAAGCTCTGATCGTCCAACAGCAGCAGCAGCAGAAGTGTCCTTGTTCGAGGCAGAGCTATATGAGTTCGCAGTATAAGTTGCCAGTATTCGGTATGCGCGTTATTCGTTCCCCAGCGCGAAGGATAGTTTATTCTCACGTGGTTAAATATTTTTTTTTACTTGTGTTGAATATATATAAAATGTGGCGTTTCATCTCTATGTAGAAGGCTGGATTTTCAGGAAGTTTATACAGAGATAAGCTGGGATTTTATGTAATGTGGAAAAAATGAGACTATAGAAAATCGTGAAGACAATAGAGAAATGTTGTATTTATGCTCCAGACGGTGCTCCCACGTTATCTGCATTACACCGCGAATATTGCATCGCATAAACTCGCGTCTGGGCGGCGTAGCAGCCATCTTTTATACCCGCGATACACGTTCCAAGCGGGGAAAAAGTATAAAGTGCACTGCCCACTTGCCCTGGCCGTTCGTGTTAAACGTACCGCATCGTGACTCCGAAATGGACCATCGGCGAAAAGTTTCACCATCACCGCCGAACCTTTCGCAGAAGTATAGCCACAAGAGATTTTCTTTCTTCACGAAGAATGGAATATCCTGCATTCGATCTCTAAAATTTTCATAAACTTTGCGCTTTACGAGCAGTGAAATGTAAATATTACCCAATAAATCCTTGTGATAAAAACATTTTCAAAGATACTATGTGTATAATAAAGTATACGAAAATGGCGAAAGAGCTCCGGACACGGAGCCATTTAAGAAGGACACGTATAATTACTTGCAGGCGTGAGATGTTTTCGAAAGTAGTTTAACATTTCGGGGACTCTCGTGTGTGCGTGATTTGCAGCTGTGGTGTGAATGTTTCGTAGTTGATTATCCAATTATGACACGAATTTCAGCGGGACCAACTAGGTTGCCGAGTTCCAGATGTCAAAAATTCTGGAAGACATGGAATAACTCTACACTCGAACTGAAATCTTAACAATCCCGGATCACGCACGTGGCATCGCCACGTCTTGATGGAGAAAGCGAAAAACGTAAGAGGACGTTGAAAAGACGCGAGAATAAAAACTAAATAGACGCAAACCTGTTTTGTAAATTTAGAACGAATAAGGCGAAGATGAATGGAGTATTAGAACAGATGTTAGATAAATGTTTCCTAATGGCATTTTAAAGAGCAAAAACTTGTACTAGGCTGATGCAGAATAGATACATATATTAATTGAAAACTGAAAAAGAAATGTAAAAAGTGTAATTCTATAAAATTATCAAATTACAAAAAATTAGATGCGGAACCTTTAACATGGAATAGTTTAATATCTAAACTAGTAAATTGTTTATAAAAAAAAGTTTTATTGTGCTCCATAACGCAATAAACAAGAAGAATATTAAAAATTTTTATATTTTTATTGATAACTACAAAAACTAAACAATAATTTATTCATCGTAATATTCTATAAATTTTGAATAATTGTTTAAAATATTTCCTTAAACTTATACTGATTGATATAATATTACTTGAAAACTATTTCTCGGCATTTGATTGCATGCAAGCTCATAATGTATACGTACAGCACATCAACAGCCGAGAAATTACATAGGAGCCAGCCATTAATAGCCGCATTAATTCATTCACAACGCACGCGACGAGCAACAAAACCTCCCTGAGAATCAGTAGTAATACCAACAGCACTTTATCACTCTCGGCATTCGATTTTTCCAGTCGACCGTCTCTCCCCTGGCTGCACCGTCGTCCGGCACTTAATAGAAGGAAGTTATCGCACGCATGCCCGCGCGTCCTTCTACTCTCTCCGCTACAACAGCAGCACACAACAGGTGCAAACGGACGCCGAGGTAATATGCGAAGTCTCCGGGGCATAATCATCATCATCGTCATCATCATCATAAGCGTCGATACGGCTGGGCGGCGGCAGCGCTGCTATATTGGAAACGGGCTTAGAATCAAAGAGAGAGAGAGAAAGAGCCTCTAGCTCGCGCCAAGAATTTATGATATGAACTCATTTAAGGCTCCTGATGCGCCGACGGACGGGCTAACGCCTTTCTCGGACCGTGCCGCCTTTGCAGGGGCAGGATGACGGCGGTCAAGAGGAAGAGTCAGAGAGAGAGTGTGTGTGTGTGTGTGAAAGAGAGAAAAGTGATTGCAAACAGGTGGAACCGCAAAATTAACTAGAATTTTTATAACCGCAATCTGTGTTTGCTTATTATTCTTAATTAAAGATTCTAATCCCTGAGGGGCTGACGCGCCCCAGCGGAAAGCAGTTTACGCGTCTGACGCGGCGCAGGTATAACTGTAAGTGCTGACGTTATTTGAATTTACTGACAGATTAATAAAGTTTCTAGTCGTTGAAGAACATTTTCAGGAATTCTCTTACAAAGGTAAATAATAATCTTTTTTAACTGTTTCATTTTAAAGTGACTTTGAATATATATGCCCGTATTAAAAAAAATCTTTTTTTTATTGACCTATGAAAAAAGCTCCCACCACAAGTACACAATTGATAGAGTGCTTTCGAGTTCAATATAGAACAACAAATTTCTCTCGTTACAACAATAAACTGTTAATAGCAATAATAAAAATATAATAAGACATTACGTTACCGTCATCATTATATAAAACCAATAACACACTTTCTAGCGTAGGTTATGATCTATATTTCAATAAAAAATGTTTACCGTATGAAAATTAATTCTTAAAATTTTTATCTTTCCCATCACTTCTTGATCCGACTAAAAACTGCTGTTACCCTGTACAACACAACTCGCCTCCTTGCCACAGCCAGAGAAGACACCGCAGACAGTCGCTCGGCGTCTATAACAGTGGCAAAACTATTCTCATTCCCGCTAAAACCCTTTTTGCTCCTTCTTCCCCGCGTCCAGCACGCCGTAAGCACGCGACCACGAAATATTGCGTAATTGCCGGCGCGAACGGTGGGTCTTCCCTTATACAGGAGTAAAAGAAGAAGAAGCTAGGCGTATACAGGAGATTCCCAACTGATCCCCGCGAGAGAGCTCCGCGCAACAACAACCCTTTGGACGAAACGAGCTTCATAAATTCGACGCTCGGCTTGCGCGCGCCCCGTGTGTTTACAAGGCGCAATTAGCCTGGCCGGCCGCGGAGAGAAATCCCTCCTCGTAGCCCGGCGGATTATGGGCACGAGGATGAGCAGCAAGGGCTCGCGCCTTGGGAAATGCGCGCAACAACGTATTTATACGGCGGCGGCGATGTTATGCGCGCGGGGGCTTGGGAGAGAATGAAGCGTTCAGCGCGCGCGAAATTCTTCCGACCACGAGCGGTGGAACGCCGTTAATGAACTGCGGCGAGGGCTGCGAGTGTAATTTCGTTCAAAAATTCAGGGGAATACGAGGGGAGGGCGTAGCGCATTTGCCGTTTCTTGGTCGGCTCTGTGATGTTAATTCAGGGGGTAAGAGATTTATTGAATGCTACGGGTAATGCTATGCTTGGCATCGTGGGGAGTTATCAATTTTAATAATATGTATATACACTCGCTGTAAATGGATTCCATTCCTGGTATAAGGAAATAAATGAGCGATGATTATTAGTGAATGAGGAGAAAAGTAAATTTTTCAGGTAAAAGCTGTAGCTTTTTAGTAAGAGAGTAGTGTCGTTATTTAAAATTTTATTTTTCGAAAATTACTCCAATTTTGCTTAATGCAAAAATTTACTTGTTTGCACCATGTAATGGAATTTTATAATCAAGACAAGTCCGGGCGCGGTATTACTCGGGGCGTCACAAAAAAGTGAAAGACTTGTTAGCTGGAATTACAAAATTAAGCGGAAATTGGGTTAAGACAATTAAAGCAATTGGCTTTTTGCTTGCGTTCGCACGTTCGCGCGTGCGCGAGCAATTGAAGCACGAGGCGGCAGCCACTACCGCCGCGATTTGATGCATCGCGCGCAGAAGCATTTTACTTTCAGGCGGCGAACGCCACACGTCTCCGAGAGAGAGGGGGAGAGAGAAAGAGAGAAAAAAGGCAGCCAAGGTATCGAATAAGGTGTCAGAGAAGAATATAACTGCATCGCTGGAGGGCCAACTCTCCCTGCCGCCAATGAATCGTGGAACGGTTTCTTGCGGTGGCAATCATAACTCGCGATAAAATACGACGCAAGCGCGGGCTTTTTTCACCCGAAGCGCTTACAGACACGTTCACATACTCTTCTCTCCCTCTCTCCCAATCTCTCCGCGGAAAGCGGCGGCAGCAGCAGCCAGACGCGAAGGTTATATATATATACATGAATTTCGCACCTCTCGACTACTGTCGAGAAGGAGGAGGAGGCAGTTGCACAAGAAGCGTCTAGTTGCGTTTACGCGTAACGAGGGCTTTTTCGAAAATTCGCGCGGCCATTATCAGCCCGTAACTGTTGCAAATTGCCCCGGCAAAGTGTTGTAAATTGGCGCGG
The DNA here is from genome assembly GCA_030522905.1 of Torymus flavipes. NCBI lineage: Eukaryota > Metazoa > Arthropoda > Insecta > Hymenoptera > Torymidae > Torymus > Torymus flavipes. The sequence continues at coordinate 16,884 of JAPYZO010005464.1, read as the reverse complement.
GTCGAGGGAAAGATATACGGACGGGTGCGCGATCGTACGGCTGGTCTCTTTTCTCGTTCTCACAGAGCATAACGCCAGCAGCCGGTGTGAGTCAGACAAGAGAAACTTTGCGAGAGAGATATATTGCCATCTTCGCGCAATTATCGGCTGATAAAAAACGCAAATACGGGCAGGCCGGGAGGGTCGAAAATTTTACTATCTTAAGCGTCGGGAAGTGCGAGGGGCGGAGAAAATTTTCAGCTGGATTGGATAAACGGTTCGTCGAATTGTGTGAAATACAAGTTGAGCCGGTCCAATTATTAAAAGACATTGTAACATGCAAATTTACACGACATTCATTGAACGGATATCAAAATTTTTTCAGTTAGGTACCTGCGAGATTATTATTTATTGGCATTATTGATTCCTAAGTTTTAATGCGAATAATTTACTATACAGTATCATCAAGTTATGTTCTAGCAACTAGAATAACATGGACAAATTAAAATCTCATAGTTACTGAAATAATGCAATTAACGCTATCACCATTATACTACATCATAAATTCATAGTAAACCGTAATAAACTAATAACACAGGCTTTATTCGCGCCTGAATATCTAAAGCGCCATAACTTCCTGTACCGTTTTCAATTCGAAACTTCGTGCCGCGCGGCTAAGCCATTTTTCCTCGCCTACCTTGTCATTTATCATTTAACTTCAATTAAGAGCTTGTTTCACAGCGGCACGGGCCCGAGATTTACCATTTCGCAGCGCGGTGCCGATTACAAGCCATGCGCGCGCACGTATATATACCCCAGGTCGCGGTATAACACGCGTATATACGCACATACCGCGGGGGTATAATTCCTTCACACGCATGGCGCTCACGTGCGCATATACGCGCGGGGTGTGAGTTACGCTGATCAGATACTTTATGGCTAATGCCAGGCGCGCCTCATGACTATTCCTAGTAATTATACGGCTCGCCGGAGCATGAGCTCCGTCTCTGTATACGCACACACCTTTGCCTTTCCGCCGTTCCACGTTCCTCGCCTTTACATGCTCACATACACGCTTTCACACACGCACGCATGTACAGACCTGATAACACGAGTGAGCTCTGTTTCCGCATGGGAAATTATATATCTCCCATTGTACGGATATTGCGCGCGCTCGCGAGCCCTACCGTAATCCGGTCTCGCGTTCGCTTTCGTCGAAATTTCGAGCCGCGCGCGATCCTCTCTATGCCACCGCACCCCTGACCTCCCCCCGAGCTCTGGATTATTACCCGGTGCTCACGGCCGAAGTTATGGGGCTTAAATTCTCTCTGTCCCGCTCGCTCGCTGCGGACAAGTTTTTTGGGTTAACACTTGTACGTGCTCCGGTTATAGTTGGAAATAATTGAGTTTGTTGAATTCTGTTAGCTGATTTACTTCCGTTTTATGCCTGCCAGCCGAAGCCCCTACTTGCGAGAGAGACAGCAGCAGCAGCAGCTCTATATACAGCTCTAATACTAGCTCGCACGAAATGCTCGCTTGGCCGAAAGGGAAATACATTTCCGTGTAAACAGCGCGAATAAACTTGCGCACGCCCGAGAGTTTGTATAAAGGTAATTTTCTTCATTGTAAAGATTTTATTAGAAAGGTATAAATTTAATTTCCGTATTTTTGCAAGAAGTATAATATTACATAAAATAACGAAAGTTTCTAATAAATGCATAAAAAGGCACTAAGGGAAAAATGAATAAATACGCGCGCACAAAAGTTTACTTGAAATTTCTGTAATCAGATAACAAGGCGAGAGTTAGGATTCAAACAATCGCTGAAAAAACTTTACAAACTGCCGACTTTGCATCTGCGCGCGCGCACGGGCAAGCATGAAATATGCTTTCCATTCTCTTACTATTAGCATAAAAAAATCCCTTGCCCGCGGGAGTTGCACACTGGCCGCGCGCATATAGCGAGTAAAAAGCGCCGCGTCCGAAAAATCAGTAGCCGCGCATCTCTCAGCCATGGAAACTTTTTGTCTCGGCCGAGGGAGAGAGAGAGAGACATGCGCACATCCAAAGTGACTTCTAAAGTGAAACATAAATTTGTTCGCTGCGAAGCGCTATTTTTCTTCGCTTAACCATATTCCGCTTCTTACTCCTTGCTTCTCTTTCCCCTTACACACACACACACACACGCATACGCACACACGAATAGTCGCGCTCGCGACAAAAAGCGTGAGATGACTCGCTGCATTTTTCAAGCTTTCTTCCACGTCGTAGGCGCTAGCATAATAAAAATCTCGCGCGCAATCTATCCCCATCTCCCTCTCCGGCTCTATCTCTCTCCGATCAAAGGCATTCCCGGCATAGCGCTCTCGCGCGGAGACGATTTTTGTGCTCTCTTCCCTTCCTCCCCCCTCAGCTTGTGTCCGGGCGCATAATGCATCGTAGGCGGGGGCATTAAAAGCGCGTTTAGCCGCGCTCGCGCGTCATAGAGACGAGAAGGCCGTTGCCGCAGAGATAAGAAGAAGAATAAGAAGAAGAAGAAGAGGAGGAAAGAGTGGAAGGGTGCCAGGCCGCCGGCGAGCGAGAATAACGTCTCCTCGGGGTGGAGAGTAGTAGGCCCCGAGAAAGGACGACCACGAGAGAGAAGCGCAGGGGGCTTAATTAATGAGACGTATACGCGGCAGCTGCTCTCGCGCGCTTGCAGTCGCTCTTCGCCCGTCGTACAATGCACGCGCAGGCGCACGCGAGAGAGAGAGCGAGAGCGCGCCTACTCGAGAAAAACTATTGTCCCCCCTTGGGAGAGAGTATCGGAGATTTATGTCTGTCCCAATTACGCTTTGCAAGTCGAAAATTTTTTCTTCGTCCCCCCAGCGCCTGACTATGCATCCTGTTAGAGGCTCTTATATATATATATTATATATTTTTGCAATCACCAAACCAGAGCAAAAGTTGCCTCTATATACGCGCGACGTGAAAAAAGGGGGAACGGATGAGTAGTCGCTTTATCATACACGCATGCCACGCGCGCCTATATATGTATAGTATACACTATACACGGCACACGTATTATTCGCTTGCGCGAGCGCACAGTGCGCCGCTTATTACGCACGTGCCCGCGAGAGAGAGAACGTGTATCGTAAAGTGTTCGTGAGCTGCCCGCGCATGCACCCACGCGAACGCTGCACCCGTTGATTTTATGCGTTTCACCGGCGGCGGCAGCGACGATACGTACGCGTGTGCCGCTGCTTCTGCTGCTCGTACCGCCGAGTGATTTATCGGCCGGACCAATAAGTAGCCTCGTAATGCTCGTGTTTCCAATTTGTTGGGCCCCGATGAGCCATCGAAGATTGTCCCGCGGCGCGCGTTACGACTCTGCGCGTTGGAAGAAGCGACTATATATACGATGAAGCGCGAGGATGCGTATAGGGGCGCGCGTCATCTCCTACGCGTTGCAATTTTCACCTCGTCGGATTAATATTTCATCCGGGTTTGAGTTTCTTGCGCCTTCGCGAGCACTACGATGCTTGCGGGAAATAAATCTGCAATATAGTATCACGTGTATTGACTTAAATTATTTTTTTAATAATTGTAAATGTATATATATATAGCTTTTGGTAATTAACAAAATAAAGATTCAGTTGAGAACATTTAATTGGTATAGTAATTATCGCTGGAAATATTGTTAAAGTAAATCACAAAATATATTTACGTTGACAAGTAGGACTGTGACAAATGCTCACGGGAAAATAACGGTGACATGTATGCAGGTACTACAAGTAATAACACCGTCATTAACTGGATTTAAATAATATTGTAAAACATCGCGTGTCATCCATATTTCTTCCTTTTACAAGAACACATGTAACGATTTATAACAATTTAACAATTTCACCGTCGACGCCTGCCTACGTATACGCCACGACAAAGAAATCTTGCACTGCAACAGCGACTCGCACGGCGCACTGATGAATGTTTTCATTAATCTTCATTTAATTAACAGCTGCGGTGTATAAATAAATGCATGAATATTTAATGAAAAATCGATCGCTTAATCGACACGAACAAATGACTCGGCCGTCTTCGTATGTGTATCCACCTCGCTTGCACCACAGACCAAAGAGAAGGTAAAGCCTCATCGCGAGAACAGAGGGAGAGAGAGAGAGAGGTGCATCTTCGTCGCGGAGCGCTAAGCTGCTTCTGCGGAACTCGTTAAAACCATCGGTGCAGCAGCGAGCGCAAGAGCCGAGGGCCCGGCCCTGAGCAAATTCGAGATTAAATTCATCAGAATCCAATCCCGAGCGAGTTACCCGCCGGGCTGATGCGTGACACGGATGAATAATGCATGCGCGCGCACATACGTACGTAGCGCCGAGGGTTGTTGCGGGGCGTAGTCTCCTCTCTTTCTTTCTCTCTCTCTCTCTCTCTCTCTCCCTCTTTTGCTCTTGGCTTCCTCCGGCGCTGGACGTTCACCGATCATTCTCTGACGGCGCGTGATTAGGTCGAGGCTCTCTCTCGATGCAACTTCAAGGGACATTTAGCCTTCTTTCGGGATCGGGGATGGAAGAGAAGGATGGGGCATACTTTTTGTGTTTCACATGCGGTAGTTCCGGGAGCGATGAAACATTAATTAAGTTTGAAGAAAAAGAATATTTTGAAAATTGCTGATGCGATTGATGGTGTACGAGGTTTCAAAATTTTTAAACAAGAGAGATTTATACGTGCAATGATAAAATGAAGCTCTGCTTCGGGTATCATCTTGGATCAAGAGTTATTACAAGTCGTTACGTCTTTTATTATTTTAAAATATGCAAAGAACAATTATATGATAAAATATTTCATAATTGACAAATAATATTACTGTATTGTAGTATTTCTCCTTGAGAGAATTCAATGAGTTACATAGACATAGAATAAGATCAGGTGTCTTATGAATACGAAGCGCTAACACAGATAAGAGCACAGTAAATGTTTGCTATAATGATATACTCGTCGTCGTGTAAAATGTATTATCACTAAATTACGTAGTTCGTCTTTATCATGCGTTATTCAATATATGCAAGTATACTCGTGCTCCATCAAATTTATCTATGCTGATATGCTGATTCTTATAGTGTCCATTTTAAATCCGTTACCGTGCAAAATTTGATGAAATTAAAGTTTTTAATTTTGACATCTTACATAGGCTCTTATGGGGCGGAAGGAAAAAAACTAGTAAACTCGAATATTTGCGGAACGCAAACAATTTTTTAATTAATAAAAAATATATGACTTAAGAGAGAAAAACTTTCTTTTTCAAATCGTATTTCCCGCAAAAAGCTGAAAATATGGCCGTATTTCCCGCAAATAGAGGGAAATATAAGTACATTTCATATAAACAGCCAAATATCAATAAATAATACACTTAATATTAAAAGTGGCCACAGTTGAGATGGGATTAAAGTACTATATGTAAACTCGGGATAAAAGTCGATGATTGTTTTACTCTGAAAAGGAGAAAAGTTTGAAATTTTAGACTTATTCTAAAATTAATAAATTATTATTATTCCTAATTGAACATATAAACAAAAATAAAACTATTAAACCGTTGCATTTTAAAACAACTTACCTTAGAATTATTGCACAATTCAAAGCACATTCACGAATGAATTACACGACCTAAAATTCACCAATTAAACCTTGTCGCTTATTTTTTTCTCAAAAAAAAAGAAGAAAAAAGACAAAGACAAAATTCGAGCGCTTGCCCGTCTACGGCATAAAAAGCGTATATCCCGAAGGGAAAAGCCAGACGCGCTTCGTCTCTGCTGCCGTCACACACACGGGACAGCGCAGCAGCAGCAACATTGCGCCTGCAGAGAGAAAGCAGAGCGCGCGCTCCGGGACTGTCTCGACTCTCTCTCTCTCTCGCTAGCGCGCGGCATTTGCTCTTGATTGCGAGAGACAAGAATAAAGTGGCGACGCCGCGCAAAAGGAGATACAAAAAACATTATACATACGCGTACACTCTGTGCAGAGAGAGAGAGAGAGAGAGAGAGAGAGAGAGAGAGAGAGAGAGAGAAACACTCCCGCCAGGAGAGTGAGAGAGAGAGAGAAATAATCGCGGGTCGCGTACGCGGGTGAGTGATTGTAATTGCGGAACAGTAGCGCGAGGAGAGAGAGGATCGCCGCCGGCGACTACTACACACACACATACACGTGGGCCCATCGCATTACGCTGCGTAGGACGCATAAAGTACGACGCGCACGTGCGAACGAGGCGCACGCGAAAGACCCTCGCGCGCGTGCAGGATTCTCGTGGAGTGAAGTCAGAGAGGAGAGAGAGAGGGAGAGAGAGAGAGAATGTTGCACTGTTGAGGACATAGTGAAGCGCCGAGAGAACGCCAGTGATTCCCGGAACTCGGCCACGTTAGCAGCGACACTTTGTTAAGGTTTACGAGGCTGCTGATTTTTCGCTGCGCGGCTGTTGTTTGTTGCTGCGATTTAAAGGGTGTACTCTAATGAGGCCTTTTACAGAAATGGAAATATTATTCTTTCGTTACCTAATTACTTGTTCAAAATGCTTACATTTCTGCAGCTCAAAAAAAAGTGACATTTTTTGTTGTCAATTACGGAAACAATGCACAGTATAAGCCTTTAATAACGTACCAGTAATCAATTCATTCAAAGGATATAACTAATTAGCGAGCTGAAACTTTTTCTATCGGAGCAACGTTCGCAGCTCCCTCGTGGCATTGGTTATACTTCCACGAGGGATCCGAAAGAGATCCTTATTAAGTATACTAAACATAATGGGGTGGGAGCAACCGAGACGAGTATCGCTTAGCGACTTTTCTCATTAAATCAGCGAATCTCCCGCTTAAATAACCTGCAAGTTCGAGGCAACTGGAGAGGGCACTACTCGCTTTCTTTTTATCCCTCCTGCTCGCTTGCGGCTGAATCAGCCTGCGGATTGTATGCAAATTGCGGTGGCGGAGACGGCTACTTGCGCGCAGCGCATTCGAGCGGCACGAGGGCAGTGCGACGAGGCCAGCGGGGCGTTCGCCATTCCGTGCCAACGAGAGAGAGAGAGAGAGAGAGAGAGAGAGAGAGAGAGAGAGAGAGAGAGAGAGAGAGAGAGAGAGAGAGAGAGGAGAAGAGGGAGAAGTTGCCAGCGACGGAGAGGTGAAAAGAAAAGTTGAAAGAAAAGAGCAATCCGCGAGATAAGGTGGAGAGGAAATAAGAGTATTGCAGAAATACAGTGGAAAAAAGTTAAATGCTTTGTGCGAAAATAACATTTTATTCGTATAGCGATGGCAAAATTTAATGTCGTGGAAGTAAAGTAGAATGAAATGTTTGTAATACACTTTTGGAAAATTGTTACGTTTGATTATAAAAAGAAAGAGTGCACGAGGTGTTCTAGAGCAGCGATTTGCTCACCCACCCTGTGTTTTCGACGCAATTTTTTCGCAAACTTCTGAAGAAAAAAAGAAAATTTTCCCAAACTTTCTAATGATGTGCAAAGAGAGGAAAGGAGAAAATTAAGAGCGAGGGAAAGAGGTAAAATAGGAAAGACGGCCGCTGGTGTCTCTGAATAAAACATCCAAGAGCCGAGGAATTTCAAGCGAGAGTAGATGGACCGAGAGCAAGCGGGCCGCTCCTCTCTCCGTCTCTCTCCGCCGGCTGTTTCGCAGCGCGTGTGTACACACACGCCAACCTGGATCACAGCGCCGGTATCCCAGCCGCCGCGGCCAGAGGGTTGTTAGGTGCACGTCGCACCAGCTGATGCTAATTAAAATGAGGCTCGAGACTCGCGGAGCGCGAGGAAAAGATAGAGAAGGAGCCGCCGCTGCCTGCCAGCTCCGCCTGCTGCCTACCTTTTGCCTTATGGCTAAGAATATAAAGATCCTACTTAGCCGTTTATTACGGCCGTGCCGTGCCGCGCTGCGCGGCTACCATGTCTCGTGAGGAGGACGGATCTCTCGTGCTGCTCTGCCACTGTTTTTACGGGGGAGGCAAGAGATATCCGCGGCAGTGCAGCAGCCCTGTCGCGGGTCTAAGCGAAACACGTCTGGAATTGCCTTGGCTTGACATTTGGGTTGCTCAATTTTTTTGATTGTATTGTGTTTGTTAGTAAAAATAACTTTAGCAGTAGCTTAGTTTGTAAAAATATTGTTTAAGAATGGGGTAGCCAGTAAGAAGTAGGATGTAATTTTCTGGTTCCACCATGATTCATACAAGTATGATTGTACAGTGGTTAAAAGATGTTTTAAAAAGATTTTAGTTTTACCAGATACCATTATTTAAAAACTAAATTACCAAATGTAGTAGCCTTTGAAAAAGTTTCCGATGCAAAGTTTAATCACTTAGATTTCATTTGGTCTAACAAAGCAAAAGATCTGGTTTACAACCGACTTTTAAATATCATTACAGATCGCGTTCCAGTGAAGCAAAACTGAATATATATGATACCTAAATATTTACACTATTACTGTATCTTTTTTGATTTTAAAAGTATTTCTCATTAAAATATATTTTGAAAAATTACAAAATATATCTGTATATTTTGTATGTATGTTTATTAATTCAATTAATTCACCTTACATTTTACCGAAAAAAATAATAATTATAAATATATAATAAATAATAATAAATGATCCAATATAAGTAGAAAAGCTGATCAGACATACATAGAATACAGCATTTCATTCAAAAACAGCATTTATTTGCTCAGCCCAAAGTATTATGTGTTGAAACCACGCTAAAAATTATGAATAGTTTATTCATTCGATAATTATGGAATTATGAATAGACTACAATGTATACACAGATGCCTGAAATCGGGCGATATTCATAAGTTCATATTCGACAATAAAGATTTTTCACGTTCACGTATAAATATTCAAATAGAAAGGTAAATGTTTGTTTCGATCAATTATTCAATGTTCTTTTAAATATTTCGTCAAACGCATTTTGCGTTGAGTTTTCGCCAGTCTGTGCTAGAAGTAAAATCTAGTGTATATACTAAAATGTTAAGAATTATTTTACTTTTGTTTTGCATTTTTTCACTAGGCTCGGCAGGTTTTCTTGATCTTCTAGTTAGTTTAACATTTAAGAAAAATGAAACTCCAATCCAAGTGCGAACAATCGAAGAACGTGATAGAAGACGAATGAACAATGAATCTGCTGTACTTGATTTTGTGAGTTTTGACAATCTTTTACTAAACTTTTTATTCATTCTTGTATCATATAAGTATTTAAACTAGTTTTTACGATAAAATTTTAGATAGGACTAGTTGAGCGGTATGATGGCTACAAGGCTGAAGAATACATTGTAACCACAGATGATGGTTACATTTTAGGATTACATAGAATTAGTGCCAGCCCTCTTAGTCCAAAAGCTGAAGGCAAACCAGTGGTTTATATTCAGCATGGTTTATTTGGTTCTTCTGATTTCATGGTGGTGTTGGGTCCTAAGCAAGCTCTTGGTAAGATAGAGTATTAAATATTATAATTATACAGAATGAATAACTTGTACGGACGTAGATTTAAGCCTTTATGTATTTATTAATAGTTTGTATTTTAATTGATTTTATCATTTTTCTAGCATATCAGTTGGCAGATGCAGGATACGACGTTTGGCTGGGAAATGTGAGAGGTAATACTTATTCGAAAGCTCACGTTAACTATACATCTTCGGATTCCGACTTTTGGGATTTCAGGTAAGAGCCGAAAATTGTTTTTAGGTTATGTATGTAGTGTCATCTTCACATGATTACATTTAGAACTAGAGGTACAACTAAAAATTCATATTATCATTCAATTACACATATACGTGTATGAACATGAATTTTGGATGACATTTTAAATGAGTATTACAAAATAAACTTTTTTTTTTGAGCAGAATGGATGAAATGGGACTGCACGATTTAAGTACATTCATAGATGAAGTACTAAGAAAAACTGGACAAGAAAAGCTTACATATATCGGATATTCAATGGGAACAACTTTAAGCTACATGTTGTTATCTTCAAAACCCGAATACAATGATAAAGTTAATCTTGTTGTTAGCATTGCTCCTGTATCTTATTTTAAAATGTCATCAAATATTTTTACTAAGGGAATAATATCAGCTGTGTTGGTAAGATACTCAAAAAAATATATTATGTGCCATTTACTGAATAAGATGCATATTGCTATTAATATAGTAACTATAAAATCTTTTTACAGACAGCAAACAAGTTTTCCAACGAAATATTTCCACAATCAGCTGCTGTAGGAAATTTTGGAAGAGAATCATGTAGCGATCCTGATACCATGAACCCGTGTAAAGTTTTCTTTGCATCATTTGTTGATATTGACAACGTAAACGCTGTGAGTGAATATCTATTGCTTGTATACGTATTTATTATTGAAAATTATAATTCGTTACATAAATAATATTTTATAGACTGCTTTTCCTGATCTTCTTGACCACGTCCCCGCTGGTACATCTTATTATACATTAAAGCATTACGAACAGCTCATGAAATCTGAAGGTGAGAAAAAGATTAAAAAAATACAATTTAGTTTTTCATTGAATAACGCGATTTAATTTTTAATTATAATAGAAGGAAAGTTCCAACAATACGATTATCCATGTGGATTTTGGCACCCATTTTGCTTAAATAAAGAGATATATAATCAAACAACAGCCCCAGAATACGACGTATCAAAAGTAACGGCGCCAAATGCAATATTTTACTCTAAAAATGATATTTTTGTTAGCGTTGGGGTAAGATAAGAATAATGCATACAATTGTAAGAATATTCTCAAATATTACATTAATGGTAAATCCTATTTTAGGATGTTCAATTTTTGAAGAGCAAATTGCCAAATGTCATAGCATTGGAGGAAGTCGCCGACGAAAAATTCAATCACTTAGATTTCGCTTGGTCTACGAAGGCTAGAGATTTAGTCTACAACCGTATACTAGACATTATTTCGAAAAACTTGTAAATTATACATTTATCTGTAAATCAAACGATGTAAATAAACGACGCCCCTCCTTTTTTAGGCACGACCGCTCCTCGGGAGTTATAAATTCGCTTCTGTATTCATCATCCTTTATGGAACTCTAATCGAGAGATCATTCCCGATCATTAATCTTTTATATAATTTTTTCACCGCGCATCACTTATATATACCACACCGTCCTCTTTGAACGTTTCGCTCTCACAAAGGACCGCGAGGGACAGCTGTGATTGCGTCGCATCCGCACGCGCGCGCGCGTGGCCGATCCGTTAATTGCGCGTGCACGACTTCTTTCTTCCCCGGCCCTCACCTTGGCTTACGTCCGCGCGCTTGATTACCCCGCGCGAGAGAGAAAGAGACAGCAGCGCAGCTCGTCGTCGCGTGCGCCCAGTTTTACGGCCCACTTGATAGACCGTCGCTGCCGCGTGTGGATTTTTTAACGAGAGTATGTATGCGCCGCGCTACCGCGCTGTGCCATATGGAGAATACCACGAGATTGCAGTGCAGACGGTCAAGAAAATCGGCGCGTCGTGATTTTTCACGCACCGCGGAGGCAGGGTCTTTTATGAGCGACCTGGGAGAGCGAGAGAGAAGGAGAGAGCAAGGGGATGTTTTAATGAGGACAGGTGTTAAAGTGCGACGTCAGTCGGTGCGAAAAGAACAGGAATATTAAAGCGAAACGTACTACCTAATTAAACACTGTAATTCCGCACGTGCAAGGGTAATCGCGCCCGCGCCCGCGCGGTTCTACAATGAATCGGGGCGCGCGAGCTGCCTCGGAACGTTATTGTTGAATTAGCCAATCGAGGAGTTTGATAGCCCGAAGTTTAATCAAGCGATTTGATAGGGCTTAATTAAAAGGAAATACGCGAGATATCGCACAGTTGACTTAATCGCACGTTTAGTTATATTACGCGCGTTTCTGAAATTGTAAATGTTTGATATCGTTTCACTCCATAAACATTAGGAATAACCACTCAGAATTTCTAATTTTATAGCTAGATAAATGTTTATACGCTGTTGGCGTCTTAACGTTTTCCGGTGCTTTACAGAATTTGCGTGCAATCAATTTACCCATGGCGAAAAAATATTACGCAAACGCATTTGCAAAAATTACGAATAACTGCGCGCGTGCCACACACACACACACACACACAGACACTACACTGCGCACCGTCAGAGTGAATACCCGAGTAACAGAAATAGATTTAAGCTCGCCTTTTGAAGTGGAGAGAACGCGTGAGAGAAAGAGAGAGTACATACACGTGCACGTCGAAGATGTATTGCGCTCCTCGGAGAAAAAACGCGAGCGGAAACTCGTGCAATAAAATGTAGGAATACACATCACATACTTATACACCATGGAGAACTCGTGAGCGAGCGAGATTGTTAACGAAGGTCGAAAAATTGTCGGCAGGTGTTGCTGCTCGCGATAGCGCGAATACCGCACTCGTGAAAAGTAGAATCGTTTATGGGAAAGCAAGGTTAAAGTCTCTGTGTGTATACGTTTATTGGGAGGTATATACGCCAACAGAGTTTTACGATCGAGTGAGAGTCATCCATCAAACGCGTTTCTTTAAAATTGTTCGATAAATCCTCGCGAGATTTTAATCGCACGTGCGTGCTCGAAAATGCGGTTCACGAAGTCAAGAATGAGTCCATTTACGCAGTTTAATCAACATTCATTATATGCATATGTCATAAATAAGATTACGATTTTAACTTTATTGCATTCTTGCAAGAAATTTATTACTTTTAATTAATAAATATGTAAACATGAATTTGTATTCTACAACATGGTAACTTTTTCAAGCCCTATTTTAAACAATAAGTGAAAGAAACTAGAACTAACGCTATAGATAGAACCGCGATTTATCGTCGAATAAGTATAAAAATACACTTGTTAACACTCACGGAGAAAGCGCGCTTGCTTGCTTGAAGGCGCATAAATCGTGTCCGCTCCGACGCGCTCCGATAGATAAAGAAAGCTGCCGCGCGCGCGCTTGCGCCGACTAAAAGGGATCAGCTCGCTTTTCGCTTATAAATCTTCATAAATCATGGGCCCCCAACAATTATAATCGATCGCTCAGAACGCGACACCTCGATAAGCGCGGAGCAGACGACGATGATGCACGACGCGTGTATATACACCGGGTGACTGACATTCCCCGCTTTTATGATTCGCGCCGGCGCATAATTGACGCTCGCTTGCGCTTATTAGGGCGCACCGGAGCTTTTGTCAATGTGCCAGTCGCTCGATGATGATTTTCTTGCGCGCGCTCGAGGAATGCGTCGCCCACCCTCGTCTTATTTATTGCGAATTAATGCGCGCGATCGCAGGCTTGCCAATTTGCCCGAGTGACTCGGCAAGCGCGTGCATGTATATGTAAGCCGCTTTGGCGGAAATTTTCGAGAATGGTGGGGCCGCGTGAGTTAGATTCTTATTATGCGATTATTCAAATAGCATCCCTGCGAGGTTTCTTTCCTTTTTCAGAGCTCGTTTTCTCCCTCGAGTAAGCGAAAACGAATGAATTGGAATTACCGGGCCCATTTTCGGGAATAACACGCGTGCCTTATTAAGTGCGGTTTTTTGCTCAGGCAGCAGCTTCCCCCTCGAGCTGTTAATGCCTTCCCAGCAACGTAAAACGTTAACGAGATCCTCTACTTCTTGCCTATTTTAAAGAGGCGAGCGCAGCCTGAAGACAGTCATCAGCAGCGGCTCGTTCATTTCAGCTAGAAGAGGAAGATTTTTCGTCTACTTTGCTCTCGTTTTCCTGGCTTTTTCGAACCGTAACAATCTTGTCTTTCTCGCGCGTTAGCCCCGAAACTAGGCGAGATCTCGTGCGGCCCGTCACTGGAATCAAAGAGGAGAGATAGACTAGGCTGCAATTTTCGGAATAAACTTTTCGGCCTCGAGTATATAGTGCACGCGCGCGAGCTTCTCAATCGCTAAACTGACACACGCACGTCCATTTACCGGGCAAATGAGGTTTTAATGATACACCATCAAATCCTCGCCCGATATACATAGTGCCAAAGATGTTTTCCGCAAGTTCGAGAGCGCCGAGATAATGGACTAGATTCGCAATTAATTTCGATTTAACGAAACAAAGGAGAAGGGCGTTTGATTATGGGTTGTTGGAGCACTGAAAGAGGTATCTTCTTCCTCCTCTTCAAAATGCGAATTGGGCTGTTGGGTTGTCGGACGTGCAACTGATTTCAAGCTGTTTTTCAATTTTGAAAAGTATATATATTGTAAAATTTAAGTTTAAATAAACTAATGATATAATACTATACCAAACTTGCATTTTATCAAATTCGTTAATTACTCCTTAAGGTTGATTGAATTTCCCCTCAAAAGCAGTATCGAAGTAACTAGATAGATAATTAAATAATGACATAGCTGGCGACTGGCGTTAGCTATAACGAAGTTTATTAATTACAGCGCTGGTGGGTTCTTTTATGCGAAAATCAGCGGGGTATACAAAGTTAGCTTGAATATAATATCCATTATCGACGAAGTTGCAAAATATTTGCAAATTCTTACCAACATCGTTACAAAATATTTGATTATGCAGTGGAATAATAATGAAAAACCATCAATATCCATAAAAATACGAACGCAATTTCCTTCTCATGGAAAACTCGATAAAAATGAAAGAAAACTACTAAAACACAGCCCTTTATTCCCGAAGAGAGCAAGTTGACGAGTCACATCCAGTCGAGCATCAGCCAAGTTCTCCTTTTCGCAAACAATGCGCCATTACTATCCTCCTCTCTCCGATATATATTTCCTCCCCAAAGCAAAGTGGAAAAAGACCACGAACGGCATCGACTCTGCAGGACAAATACGATGTCCGATGTATAAAAGAGCCGCTTAATGCATGCGCACAGTGGAAAACTCGCTCGGCCCCGTATAGCAGTGGACTTACCGATAATCGATGGCCGGACGATATTTCGCGGGGCCGTCGAGATGAGATCTCTCTCTTTCTCTCTCTCTCTCTCGTGCCAAAGCGCGGTCGTCGAGCAGATAGGAAGACGAAAAGCGAGGGAGAGAGGTAAAAAAAGTTGGTCAGATCTGCCGTCGGATCGAGAAGCGGTGCTATTGTTCTTCAACGGTGCCACGCCTCGCGTCTGTAATTATAGACAGGGCGCTTTTCGGAGCCCTTTGATGATGCACTTTTGGCCTCCTCTGCAACCGAAGGGAAGAGTGACGGGTCTTTACGTGTACAGGATGTTCAAGGCGAGGAGTCGATATTGAAGAGCCTGTAAACAAACCAAACTATTAAATAATAAATAAAAATTTAGTCATACGATTAGTTAATGTTATTGTTAATAATTATAAGGGAGATTATTAATGATATGTTATATAGTTTCGATTATATTAACAAAACCTTTATTATTTGATATAATTGTACAATTTTCCTTGCTATAACTACTTTATTCTTTGAAAAAAATATTCATAAATGTTTATCAATCGATCAACATTGATATTGCCATTTGCAAAAGTGGATTGAACAGTATTAATTATAATTTTTAATAACTATTATAAAAACTATTTCTAACGGTATAATATTTTTTGGACACCCCGTATATACTGCGGCGATTGATCCTAGGAAAGCTTCTACTTCTCCGGTATTAAACCCTAAATTAAAGATTGCCGATAAGGCGCCGCATAAGACACGCTCGCGCGAGAACTAGGAGGTTACCGATTTCTCCTGAGTAACTCCCATTTTTTTCAGCTAAAAGGTTCGCCGCGGGTTTAGGTAGTGATTTCGATAAAAAGTGGTTTCACTCTTTTGTTTGGAATCTTTCATTCATCTTCGGGGATGAGGAGCGTGGCAGTTCGATTATATAATTCCGAAAAAAGTATAGGATTCGGTTAGATAAATCTTGCTAGATACATATGATTATCTAATAATTTCGAGTTTTTGAATTTCAGATCGCTATAAACTAAATTTAATTATGTATATAAGATTGTATTTTATTATAGTTCTTAAAAATAGATTCTTTCAAAATATTTTTACACTTTAGTAAGCCCTTTCATTTCACAAGAAAGCAAATGACATCAGGTCGTAATTACAGCACATTAAATTACATGGAAAGATTGACATAAATATAAATCTATTGAACGTGTTAACCTGAGCTTACTAGATGCTACCGTAATACGGATGGAACCAAAACAGTTCATTGAAATCCATTCAAAAGAATCATTTTGATGACGCAATAAAAAATAGTAAAGTACGCAGACGATGTATATTCCCTTCGTTGCGCATGATGGTCAATCTAGTTCTCTGCTACTGCAAAATAAATAACAATAAAACTGTCATCGCATCAATGATGTTTCCATCTCGACTGCTCCATAAACCTATTCAACAAACTAAAAAAAGCCCGATCCTACCTCTATTTTGCCACTTACATTCGAACACAATAAGATTTTCATAGACTTGCCGCTTTAAACGTCGCTCGTAAAGTAGGCATTTTCAACACCCCCGAGCGAGCCTCACACCCGCACACCCGGTTATTATTGAGGGACGGTGTCGGCGGCGGCATCAGCTTTTTCGATGAAATCGTCGAAAAAGGAGGAGAAGAGCACAGCGAGAGAACAATGCTACGTTCATGCTTTATGTGACACCTAATCGGCCCGTGGCCAACGCTGCGGGCCGCACGCGCGCACGCAGGGAGAAAATAGAAGAGACGCGAATCGCCACTTACCTGCTGACCTATCGAACCAGTCGGGGGTGAGACGCGGTAAGTTATGTGCGCCGCCGCCGCCGCCGACGCTACGGAAAAGTGGTATGCGCGTAGCGGGGCGGGTTACTTCGCTCCGGACACAATGGCGTGGACTCTCGTAACTTTGAAAGAAATCGCGCGCGAGCCGCTGCTTCGATTTTCGTATATGGAGAGAGAGAGAGAGAGAG
>JAPYZO010005463.1:0-10205 GCA_030522905.1 Torymus flavipes | reverse complement strand
ATGTATCTCTATTGGTGTATAACCCGTAGTGCCGTGATAAGTTTCGTTCATGATTTTAGTGATAGTTTCCGTATATTTTGCCCATGCCTTATGTGCGTGATGTGTATATACGCGAAAAAATCTGCCTAGTTCCCTATGTATCCGTTCCACTATATTTGATTGTGGATGACGTATCGATGCAAAGATTGGTTTTATTCTGTTCTCTTTCAATTTGTCCGTCCATTTTTTTGACGTAAATTGTGTCCCATGATCCGTCATTATTGCAACGGGTTTGGAAAATTTTATTATGTAATCGTTGAATATCTTATTAATTACTACCAATGTATTGGCTTCTTTTATTTTATAAAGTACTACATATTTTGAAAAACATCTATAGTTCATAGTATATATTTTATACCGCCTACTGACGTTGGAAGTGGTCCGTAAAAATCTATCGATAGAATTTCATTTGGTTTATCTACTAGTATTGGTTGTACTAATTCATCATACCGCACCGTTAGGTATTTTGAACGTTAATAAATTTCGCACGGTTTTACAATATTCTTTATCCTTTTAAGGTTTTTGGCTGCATGCCTCGTGAATATCCTTTACAAACGGTACTAAAATCCTATCAGGAATTACTACTTTATTTACAGTGTGTATTATTTTATACAATAACTCGTTTTGGATCTTATAATTATCGACTACCGACTTCTCTCCTTTTTCTAATTTATTTTTAATCTTTTGAATTCACTAAACTCTTTATTAATTTAATTGTTTCTTTCTTTAACTCGATTCTATTTACCGCCTTTATAATAATACACGTTTCATTATTTAAATTTGAATTCCGATGCATCTGTCTACTTAGATAATCCGCGCTTGAATTCCTCTTGCCCTCGAAATGTTCAAGTTCAATATTAAAGTCCTGATTTGATAAGCTCCAACGTATCATTCTCGTATTATTAAATCTACTTATAGTTAAGAATGTTATGGCTTGATCGTCTGTCCTAAAGGTGATCTTTTTCGATCCCGTTAAATATGATTCTAATTTCTGTAATGCCCATACCACCGCGATCAATTCCTTTTCTGAAGTAAAGTAATTGATTTCGCTACCTTTAAGTGTTCGACTAATAAAACAAACTATCTGCTCCCCCTTTTTATCATTTACTCGTGATAAAATCGCCGCAATTGCATAGTTACTCCCGTCCGTGGTGAGAATAAATGGTTTAACTTTGTCTACATACGCTAATATCATACAATTATCAAAAGCACAAATTATTTTATAAAATGCTAAAGAGTATCCTTCTTGCCATTTAAATTTTACATCTTTTCTTGTGAATTCCAATAAAGCAATTGTTAATTCAGCGTAATTATTTACAAATCTCGAATAAAAATTTACAAAACCTAAGAACGACTGAAGTCTCCGTAAGTTCGTCGGTTCTCTGAAACACTTTATTGAGATTAATTTTTTCGGATCCGAGATTATTCCGTCCGGCATTAATATATAGCCTAAGAATTCTATATGTTCGTGACAAAATATTGATTTTCCGAAATTAAATCTGATCTTATGCATTAAAGCTCTTTTAAAAAGTAACTCTAAATGTTTTAAATGTTATTCGAACGTGTCTGACCGCGCCTGCACGTCATCAACAAATGTTAATAAGAAATGTTGCAAATCAGCCGTTACTCCGCTGAACGCGCGAATTAATGCCGCCGAGCTGGTTTTAATTCAAAAAGCTGAGACGGTAAATTCCAATACGTGGTTTAAAATCATAAATGCCGTTTATTGTTTACTTTCTTCTGACAAACCGATTTGCAAATAACTACTTGTTAAATCTAAGCTCGACATAAAAAGTTTCTTCGCACATCCAAGCAGAATTTTCTCTACCGTTGGTGGTGATTCATAATCATCCATCAGTTTTTCATTTAATTTTCTCCCGTCCAGGCATAACCGTACGTCGCCACTTTTCTTTGGAACTGCTAGCACTGGACTTATATAATTACTTTGAGAAGGTCTAATGATACCTAATTTTAACATTTTATTTATTTCTTTATGTATTTTATATTCTATATTCTATATATATTCTACTTTCTCTCTATAGTGTATTGGTACCGGATAAGGTTTTGAAAAAAATGGTGTGTTATCTTTTACTCGTAACACGTGTGTATAATTGTTAATCAATACCGACTTTTTTAGAAATACAGGTTTATATTTGATAATTAATCTTCTCAAGATTTTTTTTTGTTCGATTGATAACATGTCGCTTGTATTGACTTTTTGTTCGATCTCTTCAATGAAAACATCAAACTCATTGTCGACGTAATCTTGGAAATCAAGATCCGCCTTTGAATGTAATGATGTAAGGTCATTTTCGCCATCAAGATATTCAAAGATATTCAAAGATGAATATTGTTTTGATTCAATAACACTCATCATATTATACCATATACAATCTTTTATTAGTTTCGGTACCACAATGTAAATGAGTTCAAGTGCTAGATTATTTATTTTTGTTGGAATCATCACCTGTAATTTTAATCGCGTTGTTTTACTTCCTGTAGCTGCCTTAATAAATTTTCCACATAGTGGTAATGTCGGACATTGTTTGAAATATTCTAAGTTTTCATTATAGAATTTTTATGACATAGCGGTAACTTCGCTACCAGTATCAATTAATGCTGTAACTAATTTTCCCTTTAAACGTACATCTAGTTCCGGGCATCGCCAATATTCCTTTATCTCCCCAATATTGTATATATCAAAAGTTAAATCCTCTTTGACATCTATTAAAGCAGCTGAAAGCAATTCAATTTTGTTAGGTAATTTACGCGCAGTTGCATCTCGAGAATTAATTATAAAATATTATAAAATAAATAATAAAAAATAAGTAGTTTCCGAGTATAAAGATGCAACTACATTTAGTTTTCAGACTTCGGAGTTGACGTCGATGCTCCTACATTTATCCCTAAAATATCTAAGTCCTCGCGAGATTTTATTATGCTTTTATTACTCGCGGGAGGCGTCTGTGTTTCTGTACTGTATTTATGGCTTTTATTTTTATTATAAATTCGAGTTGCGTTTATGATTCGCGCTTGTCAAGACTTTCTGGTTGGATTATCGTTAATGTTAGAACTATTAGTAGGATTTTGAGGATATTTATCCCTTTTTTCATCTAACTTTACCTCACTCTTGTTTTGATCTTTATATGTTTTCCTATTTTGGGATCATTTGTCATCGTTATCATAATCTGTTAATATTTCAAATAGCGTATTCTTTAACTTTATCTGCTGTGCATTAAAAGCATGCCTGATACCTTTTTCAAAGTGATCCGCTAACTTTTCCGTTAATTCTTCCTCTCCATATGTTAATTCGAATTCCTTTGCATAACCAAAGACTGTAGTCGCGTAGGTGATCCTATGTAATGTGACCCCGCGTAATACGTCCCAAATTCCACTTTATGACGCGTTTGTCGCTGTATAGTAGAATTCTAAAATCTATCTTTAAATAAGCTTTTAAATTGATCATACTCCCGTACATCGCTTTCGTGGATGTACCACCAGTCTTTTGCGATTTCATCTAACGCTTGCGACACGATTTGAACACTATCTACTGCGTCTATTTTCATAAACGTTATATGCTTGTCTAGATCATTTCGAAATTTGACCGGTCTTTCCGGATCAGTACCCCTGAACATAGGAATTGGAATTTTAATTTTCGCTTTTTCTACCTTTGAACCTTTTCTACCTTTTAATGTTCTCTAATTCCTTTATTTGTAATTGCAGTTCTTCATAATTTTCATTTAATTTTTTGTATAGATTATCTTTTACTTTAATAACTAAATCATCATCCTCTACTACCTCTTTGAAATTTTGTAATTCTTGGTCTACTTTTTCAATTCTCTCCATCCATACTTTCATACTTTCCGATAATGCATCCATTTCTTCCCTACACGGGCATGCTTGTAAATGTCTTCCTACTTTCTGAATATTCTTTGGATCATTCGTTATTAATGTTAATATAGACTCTAATTTGTTATCTGTCGCCTCTTGGGTTCTGTATAACTCAGACATTTCATCCGTTAAAGCATCAATCAATTCTTGCTGCTTTAACATGTACTCATGCTGGGACTCCTCCATGGATATTCCATGGAGTTGTTGATACAAAACCAAGGATTTCCTCGACCGACTCACCTTGATAATTTTCAGATACAATGATTTTTTTTCATAAAACTTCTTGGAGTTTGGTTAAAAACTAGATAATAGTAAATGCATTTAAAGCGTTATACTAGTAAAGTTTTATAAATAATTAAATTTTATTCTAAATTAGATTATAACTTTAAGTTTGACCAATAAAATTCGTGAAAAAACGTAAAATATTTTAAACCCTTTCGTATACAGGAAGTAAATATAATTACTTAATGATCGATTTTATTTATAATAATTATTTAATGATCTATCATCCGTATGCCTAATTTAGTAAGGTTCATTTTCGCTAGGAAAAAACATTTATCAAATAATATAATTCATGGATCTCTCTTTGAAATTTCAAACTATGTGTATTAGGCTTATGGCTCTAACATTGGACGGTTTATTTTGGTTGGCGATCTACGCTCGCTAAGCTCAATACACATCTCATATAGGCGAGCATTTGCTTCTTTTCTATTGATATCCTACACGAAATAATCTTTCTTACACTATTGCTATTTGAATTTCGAATTTCTTTTTTTTCTAATCTATTATTATTCTAATCTATTATTATTCTACGTTCTTTGACCAATATTGTTCCATCTTATCGATTCTCTCATGGATAAAATCAAGTTTTCCCTCCATAAAATCTAGGGTTTTAAGCATTTTTACTTCCATACTCCGTCGCACCTTTTTAACACCGTCGATTTCTTCTATCCCATTATTCGCGGCATTGGATGTTATACACACCTCCTGCTCAAGGTTGCGAAGCCTCTCCCCGTACGCATTTAATCTCCTCAAAATTACGTTTTGGTTATTTGCAATTAATTTAACCTCGGGTATTAATAAATTCCACGTGCTTGTAGCAAAGGATTTTTCCTGGTTATTCTGTTCATCTACCATTCGCTCAATCCATTCATTTGTTGATATTCGCGGCATTCGATCGCCGATTAACGCGCCCGATAAACACGAATTACGCACACTTTTAAACACAAATTATCACTCATCCGACACTACGGAATTTATTGATTTTTCTACTTTTTCAATTTCACTTTTTAGGTTTTTACTAACTATTTAGATATTTGGAATAGAAATCTTACCCCTTCGCTTATGAGAGAAGATTATTTTTTTGTATTATCTATTTTCTCGTCACTTGTAATCTATCCATACTAATTTATTGACCTTCGAGTGCCTGTTCGGGCGCCATGTTGTGACCTGTCACTCTGTATAGAAGCAACAGATCGGGTATTTTTTACTCGAAGTGATAGCTAGTAGGCGGAAAGGATATTCTCACGGGTTTCGACGTTGGATGTGCGTGTGCTTTGCAGTGACACGTCGCGGACTCGATCAAGTGGGTTGGAGTGCTGAAGGAATATGATTTTAGTTTAGTAATTCGCCCATTCGCTACACGCCTTACGTTGTGGAACGGCAGGGCTCATCAACTATTTCGGCCTCGTATCTACACTGAGAAAAATTCGGCGTTCCTGCTAACCTCGGAACGTGGTAGTCACGGCACTGCTATTGGGGGTAGTTAGTACGCCAAAAAGAACTGTTTTGGTGTAGCCCGCGAGCTTTCTTTCAACGTTAGGTGCAGATATACCGAAAAAGAGCAGATACTACTCTCGTGAGAGTAGCTACTACTCTCATAGAAGTAGCTGCTACTCTCATAGGAGTAGCTGCTACTCTCATAGGAGTAGCTGCTACTCCCACCGCAAATATAGCCCCCACCACCGTAAATCAGCACTCCCCGTAACCCAGAGGAGTAGCAGCTGCGCCGAATTTTTCTCAGTGTAGCAGTAACGAAAGGGAATGATGGCCTTCACCGTTTGACGTACGTCTTGCGTTGTACGTTGGCGGGTTTATGCGTGCAGTAAAGGTGCCTGCCAGATAGCGAGTGCCGCTCCAAGCTCGCACTGTCCAAAGTTTTGGCTCGCGCACTTGCTCGCTCGAGAAGGGGATGTAAGAAGATTGAAGGAGAAGGGAGCCCTAGTATAATCTATTGTGCATGCGGAACGCGCAGAGAAGTCGCGCGCCGCCCCACTCCTGAAGCACTTAGGCGGAGTAGTGGTAACACTAGCTGCTGTCTCTCATCCTCTCTCTCGGTGATCGCTGTTGAGGGGAACGAAACACCCGAGAGTGAGCATTGTAATAGTGATTTTCAATTATCGATAAAAATGGGGGGCACAAGTCGTGACTGGTAAATAGTGCATTGTGCAGCAAACAATATGGCGTCTGTCAGGATTTCAGTAGCCAGTTTATATTGCAGGCATAATTCTGACAATGATGAGATAGAATAAAGTATAATCGAATTTGTTTCGTCTTTTCTTTGTGCGGTTTCAAGCTGGGAAATTAATTTATTAAAATCTTCAAAATGAGCTCGAACTGAATTTAACTCCAAATCGATAATTTCTGTTTGGTTAGCTAACAAAATCGTGAGTTGATGAGTAGTAATCTTATGGTTCTCGTTTAACCGGCTTAACTCGATTTCGCTTTTTTTATCGAGTGTTCCAAACAGAATTGTGCCCATTTTACCGACGAAGGGCAAACCCGATCTACGTGGACAAGTGGACCCGAGCGAAGCGAGGGTGGAAAGGCATACGAGACGAGAATCTCTTTCCCGAACATGTATCGTACAGAACTTTTAGATACGACGTGCGGAAAGTTCGATTTTGAGCACACGCCTTTTGCCAAGCGTGTGGGAAATCGAACTTCCCGCACGGAGTGTGGAAAAACAAATTATAGTCGGGTCACTTTGCATATTTATTACATAGAAATTTCTAAAAGTCAGATTATATATCTATATATTCCATGATTGTTATTTATTCATTAAGTTTCTTAGTTATTTATTAATTTTGGGAATTATTCCTTCAAAGAATTATTTGTGATTTAAATATTTATATGCTTCAAGTATTTCTTTTGTTGTAACCTAGTTGACTAGAAATAACTGACAACAATTAATGAAAGGTCAAAATGACATAGAAGACGATTTTCTTACGCTTTTTGCCATAGTTACTCACTATATGATTAGTCAGAATAACGTGCCAAATTCCGTATAAAGTGATCAATTCAACCTAGAACTTGTGAACATTTTTAGAGTTTACAATAATTCTAAAAGAATTTTTTTTTCTTTACAAGGCAACCATTAATTGTTTGAGAAGAATTGTTTTGTTTCTATTTTTTTTTGTTTTGTATTTGTTTTTCTACTTTTGTTTTATTTGATGTTTGTTCATATTATAGCATAGGATTAATGTTACGGATTTTCAATCAAGCAGTTTCTATAATTTAACATACAAAGTATTCATAATAATAAATGTAGTCATATTGTTGCTATTAATTTATTTAATTTATCTTTTTGTCTTTAAAAGTATTATTATGCTAGATTATGCAATATTTGTGTGGGTATATAGTTACGCTAGAAAGTTATTAAGAAGTGTTTATCTTATGAATGTGGAATTATGAAAGTCTATAGTAAATTCATGCTAATAAACGGGAATCTAGAATCATTCGGTTGTACATTGATACGAAAAAACAGCTTGTATATAGTAATTAACTCACATCTTTGGTTCGGTACTTTACTTTAGTGTTTATTTAGTATTATTTGGTTTTCTTGCAGGTAATTCTATGTATAAATATACATACACTTCCATTGTAATTAATATTATTCTGAAAGAAAAGTATATTATAAAAATAGATATAAAAAATCAACTCAGAGAAAATATAGTTTTTCGGACGCGTTCCGCTTCCGAAAATTGCGTCAAAACGAAAAAACTAAAAAAAGGTCTTTCAACGGGGATCTCTATTAATAATATGATAGTTCGATTTTTAAAATAAAAAATATTAAGTTCAAAAATATTAGGGATATGCGAGAGGGCATCTTTTACAGTAATCACCTTTTTAATTTTATCTATATGGACGATTTTAACCATCCCCGCCCGTTGAAGATTAACATTCTTAGTAGAATAGTCGATGCCTGTCATTTCGTATGGCCCCTCATATTGTGCACCGTATTTACCCTTGGACGGTTCTTTGAGAAGGTACACCATTTCGCCCTCCTTAAACTGTTTTGTATTTAATTTTCTTTCGTAATAAAACTTAGAGGGGTATTTCGATTGGACTAAATTCATTGCGAATAAAGTTTGACTTTGAGCTGGCTTTTCTATTAATTCAGTCAAATAATCGCCGTAATATGCAACTTTTTCTCTCGGCGAAATAAGAAGGTTCTGACGTACACGACCGGCTGTTCAGTGCGTACGCACTCATTGATTGCTGAATCTTCATTCATAAAGGCAAGAGCGAAACGTAAACAAATAGTCAAGCAGATGATTGCGCGTGCTAGGCCAAAATTGTAATACTCATTCTCAATCGCCGCCTCTGACGTCACGAAGTAAACACGTATATTGTCATGCGCGAGTAAGAATAGTAGATAGCCGATCAGTATATAAAGGGCCACGATTCCTGATTGGCGTATTGGCAGGCATTTGTGCCCGACCTATAGGCCGGATTAGCCTACTCCGACCTATAGGCCGGCCTAGTATACTCTCCGAAAAGCATTGCGCTTAGGAAGGTAATACCGGCAATTCCTCTTGCGCTCGAAAAGAATAGCCCATGTTAAATTGTAATTGTTTTTGATGAATAAATCTAATATAAAATCTAATACATAAATTGAATTTTAATCTTGTTGCTCAGCAGATAACCTGTAAATAACCCACGCCATACCTTATCGACCTCCTGCGGCTAGTTAATTGGCCCTCTGCGCTGATTGCGTATCCGACAATCCCACATATCACACGGCTCGGTAGTCGGCTCTCTGCGCTGATTACTTACCCGTAATACCCCTACTGAATAGACGGCACGGACTCTGGTACACTGCGCGCCGGAATCTTACTCGGAGAGCAGTATAATTTCCTGATACCTATAGTACAGCTCGAGTCCAGTACACGAATTTTGAAATTTGATTACTTTAATCATATAACGCACTAGTAATGACATTTGTTTTTTGATTGTTGATGGAAAATTAAGAAATAACTAGTATTGCAGCTTGTCATTACTTCTGTACGTTACAAGGTGTGCGTGCTCTTTCGCCGAAAATAAGTTCGTGCGGGCTAAAGCATGTTGCGTTGTGTTGGGTGGCATTATAAGCATGTTGGAAGGTCGAAATCCAAATGTCCCCATCGTCTATTTTTTCCAAATATTGTTTGAGATATTCCGTGTCAGTCCGGTACATGCGCTCAATGCCACCGATTGGGGATGGTAAGCTGTTGAGCAGTATTTTTCAGTTTTAATGATCGGGCAATTTCTTCGAGTAATCTATTTTGAAAATGAGTACGTGATCAGTGATTATGACTTTTGGAGGGCCAACATATGAAATTACTCTATTGATTAAGACTCTGGCAACTTCTTCCGCATTTGTAAATTCGAGTAGTGTTAATATTATAAATTTTGTTAGCCAATCTTGAATCATTAAAATATACTTATTGCCGGTTTGGTAGTTTTTAGAGGTCCATAGAAATCCAATGAGATTTTGTCGAAGGCTCGAGCTGGCGTATCTGTTATTCAAAGGGGTAAGGCGTAAGGATTAAGGCCTCTATACTTTCAGTTGCGAAAAAGCAATCTGTAGTCACAAAAGCTAGGGTAACGTGGCGCGCTACGCTCGCCCGTATCGATCATTATTTTTTAATTAATTAATTAATTTTTGACATTATTACCAAATAGTAATATTTAATTCATTTATATATATTACCGATAAAAAATTAAAAGGTTTGGTGGCTTTTAAAATATTTAGATATAATTTTTAAGATTTTTAGATATTTTTTTAAGTACTTACGTTGGAGCTGGCCAGCTCTAGCCCGCTGTCTCGCAGGAAGGTCTCGTCCTTCCCTCGCTTTCTCTCTCTCTCTCTCCCTCTTCTCCTGGTCTCGGGATTCGGCCTGATCCTCTCTCTTTCTTTCTGTAGCCGCGCTGGATGCAGCCGGCGATACGATGCTGCTTCGGTGGTGGCGTAGCGGAGGCGCAGAGGGCACGGGCACTTTCACAGCTACGGC